>JAOTRH010084103.1:0-16974 GCA_034768845.1 Heliamphora exappendiculata | reverse complement strand
AAGGCTTTTAACTTAAAAAAACTCGAATAAATTTTTTGTCTTATTTGTCAACTTTTTGTTTTTATTTATTTATTGATTTTTAGTTTTTATGATTTTTTTATTTATCATCTAAAAATAATTTTTTATTTTTTAAAAATAATTACCAACTTTTATTACACATATTTACTTTTTTTATAAAATTTATATTTCAAAATCTTCTCATTTTTTAAGGTATATCGTTTGATAATCGGTGTAAGTTGAGTGAGACTAATAATTAGATGAGATTAAGAATGAAATGAGATGGAATTGATAATAAGATAAGATTAGTAATGATGTGAGATTAATTTTTTGTATTTGTTTGAGTAAAATTAAATAACAGACTAAATAAATTTATATTTGATCTGGATGGACGTGGGATAGTATTATAATAGTCAATTTTTAATATTACTCTAGTAAAAAAATTAATAAATATATTTTTTATTTTTTTATATTAGCTATTTAGTTAATTTATTTTAAAGTTAATTTAAATAAGTTAATAAATTAAATTTTACGTTCTTTATTTTTTATTTTTTTATTATTTTTTTATTTTTCAAATTCACTCTTTATTGCAATTTTAAACTTAAAAATTAAAAATAATAAACAATAAAAAACAGTAAATTAAAAATTCATCTCTCACGGGAGATAAAGTGAACCTTCCAAATGACATAAAAGAGATGAGGAAGAAACCATCTCGCTCTCGGTAACAAATTGCAAGAATAAGAAGCTGGCCCGATCTCTCTCTCTCTCTCTCTCTCTCTCTCAGCGGTGATGGCCGCTGCGCTCTCTCTCTCTCTCTCTCTCTCTCTCAAATTGCAAGAGTAAGAAGTTGGCTTTATCTCTCTCTTTCTCACTTAGTGAATCTGTCGGAGACCCCATTTTTTTCGACAAGAATAGCTTCCGTTAGGGCCGAAATTTTCCAGAATGAGTGAATCGGAAATGCAATGCTCAGATCCTGTATCTCGATGAGGAGAAGGGCAAAAAAATCCTATTAATCTAATCCAACCAGGATTGAATTACCAATACTGGGTGATACCGAGGATCATGAATCTTGCCTTTGGGTGGATTCAGCTGCCAAACGGATTATTAGTCCGGCACTCTATTTTAGCAATCAAACATGGTTGTTGGTATCAATGGGATTCATAACCCAATTTACTCTACTACAACACCTATCAAACATGCCCTAACAGTTTGTGGGCCATTGCAGCTATGCATACAAAATTTTGAGAATTTATGTAATTGATTCTAATTAATTGAGATAAAAATTTAGTTTAGTAATTCTTATTAAAGCATATATTTGAAGGGTAAAGTAGATTCTTAATTCATTAGATAACTTCTTATTTTAAAATATCATAATATTATACCTAATCATTTTTTTATAAAATTTATATTTAAAAATCTACTAATTGAGATTCACATACTGAATATTAAATTATAAAAAATAATTAAAAAAGAATTTATAACCTTTTTTTACTTAATTGTTTTTGGTTTTTTGGCTTTATTACCTTATGCCTTCTAGCTTAAAATCATTTTAAGTCAAAGTTTATTATTTTACTTAATTATTTTTGATTTATATTACCTTAAAGTCAAAGTTTATTATTTTATTGTCTTTTAATTTTAAATCACTCTTAAAATTTACCAAATATTTTTTTTATTTATCTAACTTAAAAATGAGTACTTACTAAAGGAGGGAGGTTTTTGTAAAAATTTCTTCTCTTTCCATATATATTTTGAATTAATGGTTAAAATTAGCCTAAAACTATATATCCTACAATTAAAAATATATCATACTCAAAATGTATTATATTTCTTTTAGACATATAATTTGAACGAACAACTAATATTGAATAGGTAAGATTTGATAGTAAAAATTAGACTTCTCTAGCTTTTTTTAGTTTTTATTTTAAAAAGTACTTTTAGACATGAGCAACGACTAATATTGAATAGATAAGATTTGAGAATAGAAATTAGCCCAAGTAAGACTTCTCTAGCCTTTTTTTAGCTTTCATTTTGAAAAATATTTTTAAGCACGAGCAAATCCTAGTATACATAAAACAAAGAAAGTTAAACCAAAAGCATGAACCTAGAAATGAGTTTATTACGAGGCATTTGTATTTAGCTCAGCAAGCAAACTCATGAAGTTTATAAAAGAAATGAGGCGAACGACATCTTGCTCCAACCCCTTTCCCATCCATGGGCCCATCCCCCCATGGACCCCGAACGACATCCCCAATGGCCCCCCCAAAACAAAGTCCATCCCCAATGGTCTTTGGACTTTGGGTTCGATCCCGAACAACATCTTGCTCCAACCCCTTTCTCCATCCCCCCATGGACCCCAAAACAAAATAAAATCCTTGATTCATGGATTCATAATACATAGTTAATAATATAGATAATAGAACTATACGAGCGTTGTGTGCGTTAAAAGATTCTAAATTACCGGATATGCCTACCCCATAACAAGGAACAATGAAATACACAGGAAATACTAGCAGCAAAAACCAAACTTTAATAAAAGATTGTGAAGAATATCAGAAATTACAGAATTAAAACTAGAATCAGTTCTGGTGGATCATGCAATACAGAAACCCTACTAAGAATGTAGTTCTGAAAAAACTACCAGTCAATTAATTGACTGAACCATCATCCATCAAGGAAGTCCCTATTCTATGTGGAACAACAGAAATGAATTATCGTTAGATAATCCCAGGGAGATACCGACCCATTTCAGTGCTTTGGCAATTTTGGAGTCTCCATCAACATGAAATTGGGAAGGTTGTACTCCATCCACTGCATGCAAGGCTTGGGTGATTTGAGAGTTCCACAAGGAGTTTGTTCAGTAGGCAGATCGATCTTCCTCTGTCGGGATAGGTCTTCGTACAGAAGGAGCTCAGACACCTCTTCCATTTCCAAGTACCGAGGAGGGCTACTCTCAGGCTGAAACAAAAAAAAATAGCATCATTGTGCGATGCACCGTGTTGCATTCTCAAATCATCAAAAAATGAAAAGAAAGGGCTCTGAAAATGCATACTGACCTTCAATTTTCGTGATAATGGAGACACCAGTGGAGAAGCTAACTGCATGGAATTATCTGAAAAGAAAGTAAAATAAAAGAATAAGTGGGGCTCTCAAATATGTTGAAAACATGCACAGATTTGGACACAAAACCAGATACGCCCTTCTCATAAAATGAGACTCTCACCTATGTGATAAGAGTGTCTGTACTATGCATTTGCACACAATATTTTTGTAGAAAAAATATCAATCAAACAAGGATCAACTTTCAAGTACCGTTATCTAGTCCAATTGTCTTCAGAAAATAATCAATGTCCATGGCCTTCCCCCTTGCTTTGATGCATTCCTGATGGTTATGAAGAAATTGTTCCTCTGCTACAGCATGGGGAAGAATTTTTTCTTCTACAACAGCACTCAATTTCTTTTCAAGATTTTTTTTCGATGTCTGGTGCACATGTGGCTTCCCGGAGTTTGTGAGGTCACCGAGTGCTTTCCTGCCACCAGCTTGCAGTTTTTCTGGACCTTTAGAGACCTTTGTCTTTCCTCCAAAAGATCTTAATTTAGAGAGACCAATATCTTCATCAATAGATATCACATTCGTTGAGTTGTGCTTCTTTGATGTCTGAAGAGCGGAAGGCCTCCCGGAGTTAGATATGTCATTAAGTGCTCTCCTTCCACCGAGTCCTCCATGCTTCTGTGCCTTGGAGACATTGGACTTTACCCCAAGAGGAGCCACTACAATAGACATGACAAAGTTATATGAACTATAAGGAGCAACTGAACAAATAGGTTAGTAGAAACACATAGCAAAACCACTTGTCAAGTACCATCAAAGTGAACATTTAAATTCTGGTCTTGAATCAAACCTCCAGTTTGCGTTGCCATCGGTGCTTTTTGCTGGCAAAATCAGTTCAAATGTCCTGCGATGGGTAGGTTCTGACACACAAGCAAATAATACAAGTAAACTAAAGAACAAACTATGGACAAAGGAATAAGTTAATCTGATTTCACCATATCCTTATTAACTGTATACTTTGTATACCAGCTATTACTTCTGCATTAAATAGCGAAGACCAAACATAATCAAATTAGAGACCATGATCCCATCTATTTCATATACAGAATGCACATCTCTATTTAGAAACTGCCATGTCATTATAATTTTGAAATCTTCCTTAAAAAATAGTAGAACCAGGGTTGTGAGATTCCGAATTTATCCTCTTTTGTTACAATTGCCTGCAGTCCTATTAATAACATCAAAAGCAATCAACTATTTTCTAGACCTAAATATTACTTGGCAACAAGTAAACTTTTAAAGTTAGTGACAATAGCAAGCAGTTCTTATATATTATAACTATAACCAGCAAAATGATCAAAGGGAGAGAAGGTTCTTGGATATCCAAATGAAAGTAGGCTAGGCATACTTGCACAAATCATCTCAAACTATATAAATTCAAAATGACCTCTTTGCAAATTCCATCGCCATCCCAATGGAGATCTGTGGTTGCGATCAAAGGATGTAAATGTGCAATGTGGCATGATTCTTTTGAAGTTGATATTTTCATTATAAATAAAAATATATATTATTCTTTGCAAATTCCACCCTAACTTGTGTTTTTTCACCCAACTGCATTTCATGCAGGGCCACGAGCATAATAGTACTTATCCCTTCCCATACATTTTTCCTACTATTCCACCACTGCCGTCCCAACTCTTGTTTGTATTATGATGCTTTGACTACAAAAAATAAATTAAAAAAAACAAGCCCTTTCCAAGATGGTATATGAAGAACCCAAGTCTGACGACTATTCAATCCTTATTAACAAGAAAATACCTATTATTTAAGTTTTGACGACTATTCAATCCTTATTAATAAGAAAATACCAAAGGCCATAACTAAGTGGAGATAAATTAGATTCCAAACACCCTTTACGGTCTACATTATATTAATCAGAAGAACTATGAAACCTTTCTCTACCACTTCTCCTCTCAATGACCAATTTCTCACCACTCAAGAGAAATATTCTTGATTTCTATTCTCTTCCTAATAACACCCCATATTGTTAGCTTCCTCACACTTCAACTAAAATATCATTTTTTCCAGAAAAGAAAAGAGAGGGGGGGGGGGGAATTTTTGACCGGCTAAATCACAGCCTCTACAAAGGCCAGAGGGCCCAATATCATATGTTGATGTGGGTCACCAATTTTGTCAAAAAAGATGATGTGGTTTAGACCCTCAAAAAATTGGTGACACTAGCACTGTCGTATTATTTTATGTTTTACGAACAAATTTTAACACTTCAATTGGTAATTTAATAGCATACCAACAATGCTGAAAAGAAATAAATTACTAAGCATTAACGGCCAACATGAACATTCCCAATATCCCATTTGTTGCAAAGCAATTTCTCAAAGTTGTTGCAAACATGTATAAGGAATGCATTCATACCAACAAGCAATTTTTCAAAGTTGTTGCATTCATACCAACAAGAAGAAGAAAAAACCAAATGATTGAGAGAGCAAACCAAGCAAAAGCATACATGTATAAGGAGAAACCTTTTTCTGGCTACGTTCAAAATTTTAACAAATTAGTGCTCCCAAAAGATCAAACCACTCAACAATTTGATTTCTTAGCAACTAGAAGAAGAAGAAGAAGAAGAAGAAGAGGAAAGTGTTAGGGTTTCAAATAGAAGGCCCAAAAGAGCAAAACCTCGAAATAGAGTTTTTCTATATTGTCTTTGCAATCAAACAGTCCTGAGAGAAATACAGTTCGAGAAAGAATACATAGGTTCTTGGTGTTTAAATGAACAAGAACAAGAGCGAGAAAGAGATTCATGCTTTGAAGTTTGAAGACGCAATTTGTCACCTATTTCTACATTTTCTTTGTAACCAAACACATATCGCTAGGGTTTCAGAGAGAGAACTTACGGACGAAAACAAGAAAATCTTCCTCGTGCTTTCCTGTTGAGATTCTCTTCCCTTGCTCTGCGATTGATCTCTTGTTCTTAATCTTTCGTGCGGGCGTAGTTTCAGAATTTCTTCAATTAGGTCCCCTATGTATATAAAGGGCAGTGGAATTGCAACGGTCGATTTCCGGCGTTCAAAATTGCTCTCCGCTGTTAAATTACAAAAATGGCACCGCGTTCCGTTGTGACTTGCGAGGTTTTTTTTTTTTAATAAAAAAAATTTAAAATGTGGTCTAAGAATTTAATTTGGGTGAAAAATCATAAAATATCTCTCACTTGAACATAAGGCCCTGTTCAGGCTAATTTGTGCGAATTTTGTTTTTTTTGTTTTTTATGAATTTTTTTATTTTTTAACTAAAATTTTTATTTTTTCAAATTATCTTGATTAGATAAATAGAAAAAGTAAAAAAAATATCAAAAGATAAAACAAATTCATTAAAAACAAAAACAAGCAATATAAATTTGATTTAGTGACTTATTTTGACTTATTTTGACTTATTTGTGAATTTTTTTATATTTTGATAAAAAAATTTAATTTTTTAAGATAAGTTAAAAAGTATAATAATTTAATTAAATAATAAAAATATTTATTAAAAATAAAAATAAATTATATAAAATAAATAAATAAGTAATTATCTCAAGATGAAAATGTAAAGATATACTCATATAAAAAAGCAAAAAAAAAAATAAAGCAACGGATGGAATCCATCAAGAAAAAGAATTTTCTAGTTTCCTGATATTAGTGCATCATTTTGAATTTAATAAAGCTAGAGACACCATATATTTTATTTAGTTAAAACATGTCTGGATTTTCAAAGAAATCTTTTAATTTTGCTTCTTTTTTTTTTTTTGCTTTTCTCAAATTTTTAATCTTTTGTCTACATTTTTTTATTTTTTCAAACTGCCTCGATAACATGAATCGAAAAAATAAAAAAAACTTTAATTGGAAGATAAAAAAAAAGTTTACTATGTACAAAATAAGCAACCTTAAAATTTGACTTATTGATTTATTTTAATTTATTTTTGTTTTTTTTAAATTTTTTTATATTTTATCTTATTTTTTTATTTTTTAGACTCATCTCAATGAAAATAATCAAAAAGTATAATAATATGACTAAATAAGAAAAAAAATTTATTAAAAACAAAATTAAATTAAATTAAATTAAATAAGCAAATAAACATCATCCCAAGCGGGCCAATTATTTTTTTAAAAGAAGATCACTTGTAGGTTGTAATATTAATATAACAAAAATCTTATTAACTTTCTTCGTTCTTTTTTAAGGAAAAAGGTCCATTGCAGTGTCAAATAATATCACTTTTATTGTACAAAACGACAATAATATACTAAATAAAAAAAACAAATTAAAGAATATCTCAATAAAGTTTAAAATTATAAAGTGAATGGACTAATAATAATTGGTATCACTTTTATGATTGTGTAGAATGATTTTTATTTTTTGTTTTTTTGTTTATTTTTATCTTTTGTTCAAATGGCTAATTATAAAAGTGAAGACAAAAATATTTAGAAAATGTCTCTAGCAAAAGAAAATGGGGTTAATTACCGTGGTGTCCTATTTTTATGACTTATTTTGAGATAAATTATATGTACTAAACAGTTATTCTACGAAATCTTTTTTCAAATATTTAATACTGTTATAGGTATTTATACCTTTATATGTAATTATGGTAAATTAATGTATATATGAGTTGTATAAATTACGTTTTGATAATAGGATATATATAGTGATTTATTCAGATTTTTTGGTGAGCTATATTCGTCAATGTGGTATTTAAATATTATGGCGATTTACCATTCCATGTGTTTGATAGTGTAATGATTTTCATGATCATTGATTAAATATTATTTCGCATATTTAACCAAAAATATGTGAAATTTTATTTCATTTCAAAAAAAAATTTACAAATGTTATGCTTTTCGCACCTACATTACATATAAACGAGTATCTTAGAAAGGTTTTGTAAAAAATAAAAATATTGTTGCACGAAATGAGAATATGTTAGTTCAACAAAAATGAGAATGTCATTGTAGAAAATAAGAATATTGTTGCAGAAAATAAGAATATTGTTATAAGAAATGAAAATGTTTTAGTTTAATAGAAAATGAAAATGTTGGTGTATTAAATGAGAATTTTGTTATAGTAAATGAGAATATTGTTGTAAGAAATAAAAATATTATTGTAATTTCTCATCATTTTAATGTTTATTGTACTTAGGGTTTCCAATGGTAATTACGAGTTTGCATTCATAGCGCTAAAACGATAAAATTCTTATAGAGAGTTTAAAATCTATATAGAGTGAGATGTAGAAAATTTACTTATAGTCGTCGTCTCAATTATCAAATTCTTTGAATATATTTTTCTTGTGATTTCTTAGAGATTTTTGCATATAAATCTTCAATATCTATCATAAAAGTTGATATCCATTGCTGTTGTAATATCATAGTATTGATTACAGTTCTATTTTAGAAAGATACATTGCAATTCTATATGTAACTTTCACTACAATGTTTCGTTCACAATTGTGACAATTTTGATATATTATAAAAAAAATGGACTTAGCTGGATAATCGTAAATGATCCGTATCCTAAAAAAAAGTAGTAAAAACTGGACTTAAACCTAGATTACCCCTCTAAAAATTAACTTTTTGTGCATACTTGCCCAGCCTTCCGCTAACCTCTCTCCTTTCATTCTGACCGTTAAAAACCTCATGGCCTCATTTCAATTCGGGAACAAGAGACATAAGAATGGACTAAAAGATACATTAGATCCTAATGTTTCAGTTTATCTCTCACGAAATAAAATAATGTCATTTTTGTATCATGAGAGTAGGATTAGTACCGTCACATTCATGGTATTAATAATATCATAGCACTCTTGTATTATTAAAATAAAATTTTGAATTATTTTTATTTTTTATATAACAATTTAAAATTGTTGAAATTTAATCATCAATCCGCAAATGTAAATGAAAGTACAATCATGCATATATCAAAGAAAAAAATTTATATAAGAATTTACTAGTCAGTACAACATGTTTGCGTTTATGGGTGAGAAAGATAATAAATTATAACCATATAGTGTACAATTATGAGTTCAAAAAATTTCAAAATTCAACACCCGCAACTCAAGCATTGAAACAAATTATGTTTTTTCGCTCAAGAGTCACCCCGATACTTCCAGTATTTTATTGCATCTTCCTATATCTCTATCCATTTGATTCAACTCTCCACATAACAATTAGAATAATTAAATTTTATTTATAGGCAACCCTAACCTTCACATAATCATAAAACTCTACACGTATTGGGCTTTTATGTAGTCATGACTCTAACCTAACCCAAATGCATATAAATAAAATTCTAATTATATTGGACCTGTAAATTACAAGACACATACCTAACAATCTCCACCTTAACTTGAATTCTATAGACCATCTTAAAGATAACCAGTGTCGATGTTGATTTTGCTGCCATCGCCAATCTGTTACACTCAAAACAGCATGGCTCGCACCTCTACATCGAGATATCCGACACCTATTCGTCAAGGTGTCTACCATCACTCCACTTATTTGTCGAGGTGTATTAGTTGTCAATCATTTGTTGAATCAAAAAATTGTTGTATGACCTGACTCTATCTACAACTAAAATTCTAGTTGCATTTATTGATGAATAGTCTTTCGCCACTGATTAAACCAAATTGATTCGAATCACCTTTGATAACCCGTAATCAAATTCGATCGCCCCTGATCAAACCCAATTTATGCAAAATTTGTACAACTTCATTTAACCATTTAAAATCTAAAACTTCTAACACTTCTGATGAATCCATAGCATCGAAAAACACGCGAAGATATTTCTCATTTAATTATTTTGTTATATATACAAGTTAATATAACAAAATAATTTCAAATAGTTGATTTTAATTATATTTGACACACTAGATAAAAGCCTTTTAGACATTCAATGGCACTAACCCTTTGTGCCGTTTACCCACTATTGGGATTCTAATGTGTCGGATTTCATGCCACAACAATGTATTCACATTGCAAACAGACTTCCCTCCGCCGATAAATACTAACTCTACCACCTCATTTTTCTTTTGTGCAAGCACCCGTGAACAAAATAAACTCATTAATTACATTGTCCCTACATCTAATGTTTTTTCTATATTTGAAATCTCATAACCTATACCCATGGCTATGAGTGCCACAATCAACAAAAATATACTTTCAAGTTTTGGAGTCAAGCTTACTCATATTCTCTTGTTCAATATGAACATAAGCTATACAACCAGAAATACCTAAATGAGAAAGTTTTACAACTTTTCTAGTCTATGCTTTCTTTGGCAATCTACAGTTCAAAACAACTAAAGTCCCATGTTTATCAGATATGCTGTTGTGTTCGTTACGTTTGCCTAGCACTACTTTGACAACCCTATATGCATCCTAATGATTCTGGCATGCTCCATAAGTGTCCTATTCATGCACTCTGCCACTCCGTTTTGTTATGGCGGTAGTAGATGGCCTTCAACCTTTTAATCTCACTAACTACAAAATATGTCTCAAATTCAATGCTATATTACTCGCTGCGATTATTAGACTTCAAGTATTTTAGTTTTTAATTTTTTTTATTCTCAACTGAGGCCTTCTAATTCTTAAATATGCCAAACATGTCAGATTTGTTCTTACAAAAATAAAACTACAATTTTTTGATATATTATCACTGAAAGTAATAAAATACCAGGAGCCACCAAGAGAAAGTACTTGAGATAGTCCCCATGCACCAATCTAAACCAGCTCCAATCGTTTTAATTTTGGAGTCCTTACTTTCTCTATAAAGTTGACTTTTCACTATTTTAAAAAATACAATCTTCACGAAAATCCAATTAATCGACTCAATCCCTGCTAGCTTTCTTTTTTGAATTGTTACCTTCATACCCTTCCTACTCATGTGACCGAGTCTCCTGTATCACATACCAACACCATCATTAGTGACGTTTACCATAGTCTAACCCCTTGATTTGATCAATCTGTTGTTTCCTCATAGCCTTGTTATCTTTTTTAAAGTGATCCTTTTGACTACAGTTTCAACAACCACCAAATTTCTACCAATTGTTCTCCAAACCCTTCTTATATATTTTGTCATTCTTTCTCCTTCTCCTTTTGGCGTTTAAAATTGACCCTAATGTCGACTCTCACCTGCCATTTTTCGCGTGACTCATTTCTCAGAATAAATCACGTAACATTCTCTATCTTCAACTTTGATGATCCCGAGTAGTTACTAACTGCCACAACCAAGTCATTCTTACTTTCTAAAAAAACTGGACAAAAAGAATAGAGCTCTAATTTTATCAGAAAAATCAATATCCACTTATTATAACCGATTGTGATGGCAATGAAATTGTTGAGATGGCCGACAATAATAACATCATCAGCCATCTTCAAGTTAAATAACTTTTTCATAAAATATATCTTGTTTGATATTGAGGGTTTTTCGTACATCTTTTCCAACGTCTTTTACAAGTTTTCTGTCGTCTTCTCATTTGCAATGTTATATATTATCGATAGTGCGAGCTTTAATTGCACGGTTCCCAAGATTTTACGATTTAGTACTTCTTATTTGTCCTACAGCATCTTTTTCGACTTTCCCCTATTAAGAGAAGATATAGATTCTTCTGATACAGAACATCTTCAATCAGCATCTTTCAAAAGGTAAAGTTCAAGGCATTGAACTTCTCAATATTGATCTTTTTGTCTTATGCTAGTATGGGATCTTTAACCTCTAAAACTTAGAACTATAATACCAGTTGTTGGAGATCAAACACAATAATATATTTCACAAGTCACATGAATCATACACAAGTCACATATGAAAGAAACAAGCAAGAACCACCTACGAGAGAACAACACAAAGATTTTACGTGGTTCAACAAATAGTTTGTGACAAAAGCTATAAGAAAAACATGTCAAAATCCATCAACGACCGCAATTCTAATAGGTTGAATAAAGCTGTCTTGAAACAAGCCAATTAATTCTAATCGATCTCCCCATCAATTCGTTTAAGACAGCTCACAGTACTCTTGCGGACCAATTGATATGTACTAAAGACCGATCGACTCATTTAGGTCGTTGATGAATTTTTTTTCACTTTTTAACAAGAGTTTAATCACTAATCCTCAAATGTTACTGGAAGCAAATATTTACGCACAAAAATAAAAAAATAATCGATACGAAGAATTCACGTGGTTTGACCCATCGCCAGCATATGCCCATAAGTAAAAGAGAAAATATTTTACTATGCTGCTTGTGAAACTAAAGCTTTCAAAAGATTTTTATTTATAGACACACCATAAAAAATAATAAGCCTATAGTTCGGAGCATATATTATTGTGAAACTCTATATAAAGTGAATTCATATTAGATTCTTGACCCAACCCAACTCAACCCAATTCAACTCAACCCACTCAAATACGTACAAAACAAAAATAATTATAAGAATCCTATAAAATACAATACACACCTTAACCTCACACACAAGTAGTCAAAATTTACTAAGCTTATATTTAGCCTAAATTTTTTAGAAAGTTTTTTACTTAAAAGAAATCTCTTAAAAAGCCTACTTATTTGACTTTTCACTGTAATTAATTAACTTTTTTCATACGTTTCTACATCTATTTTTTTACAAAAAATCAAAAAACTTAAATAAAAAAAAACTAAACCAAACATAACTTAAACCAGAATAATGCCAGAATAAATGAATAATGCCATTAACCGTTTAGTAGCAACAATGCTTATCATGACTTGAAAGTTGAAACCAGACATCACGCGCCTAGTAAGTAATGAACCAATAAGGGCGAGCATCATGCTTATCTTGCTTATTAGTAACGGGTCAGTTGTTTCCATCATATAATATAACTGCAGTTTGTGCCTACGTAATATGAATAATTGTATAAAAATATTAAAAAGAGCTAACATAATAAAAAAAAATTATATAATAAATTATAAAAATAAAATATATTAATTGAAAATTACAAGAGTTCAAGAATAATAAAATTTTAAAATAAGATAAAAGAATAATAAGGAGGGAAAATGTCAGTATTTAAAATCTAAACTATTATAAAAATAATTTTGAATCAAATAATACAGTTGATTTCCAAAGACTAAAGTATAATGTTTATTTTTAATAATAGTATTAAATAAAGCTTTCTCAATATTTCTTTAACGGTCCATAATTTATTTGAATGGGCCAAGTTGGGATGGTTAGGTTGATGGGAAATGGTTTGTGGTGGGGATATTATTATCCCATCTTCCAAGCTTGCTTTGCCGCAATGGGAAAAAGAGATGAATCACGCAATCACTTTGGTGCATATTGGTAATTAACTTAAAAAATTAGTTTTTTTTGTTTTTGTTTTTTTAGAATTTTAATAAAAATACTAAATTTAGATTAAAGTGGGTTGTTTAATAATTTAACTTTTAAATTAGTTTTTATTAACTTAGCTGTTTTGGAAGTACAAAAAATAGCTTTTTTGATTTTGGTTTAATTTGAATAATTTTATCATTCTATATATGTGATATTAACAATCATATGCAGTTGTTAGTAATAGTAAATAAGTTATGAATAAGAGGTCTTATTTATATTTTAAAAATTGTTAGAGTTTGAGTAAAATAATATAAAAATTAATATTTTTATTTGACTTTTTGGCTTTTTAACTTTTATGGCAAACGAACCATATTACCTTTTTTGCGTTTTTAGCTAAAAATTCAAAAAAATAAAAAAATTACCAAACATGGCCTTAAAAAGAAAAATAATAACGCTACGATGATTAGTTTAATTTATCACATTAATATCTCAAATAATATAACATAATCATAAATATTAAATATTGTATAGAATTTATGTAAAACTGATTACATCAATATTTATAATTGTTCAATATTATTTAAAATATTTATTTAATAAACTAAGTTAATCGTGCTCATATTATTATAAAATAAAAATAAATAAATAAATAAATAAATAAATAAATGTTCACCCACTTTTCACACTCCTTGGGCGGGAGCCATTCATTTCCCATCATCATTCACTTTCACACTCCCACTTGGGTCAATTAGATTAAAGACCATTCACAATCTTTCCTAGTCCCAATTGGGCCAATTCCGACTGTCCTATGCTCTATTTCGAATATTTTGGAATGATAATGGGCGTGACGGTGTGAAAATGCATTGTCCAGTCTTATTTTTTATTTTATTAAAATACAAATAAAAAAAGTCCAAAAGAATTGAGAACGGAAAAAGAAATGTTAACATATCAAGAATAGTTTATAAATTTTTAAAAACACAACATAATAAGTAAAACTAATAGTTGATGAATAATTAAAATCTAAAATAAGAAATAGGAGATAAAAAAATAGGACGTAATTATAATATTTTCGTATTCTAATCTTGTTATTTTTCTAAATAAATAAATATATATATATATATAATAAGATCAGGAATTGAACCAAAAAATTGAAACGAGATAAGAAAATACTGTCTCCACCCATATATTATTATCAGGGGCAAAATGACTTCAAAAATAATAGACATATGCCACAAGAGGGAGAGTGGGAAAATTGTCATCTTTAAAAATATCTTATTTTAATTCAATTTTTTATTTTTTATTTTTTAAATGCACATTAATTGCCACACTGCATTTAGTAAATGAGCAATTATTAGCTATTGGCATAATCACGTGGTGGCACACGTTTTTTTATAAGTCATACGATTATGTGGGATTCACTTTTAAATATAAAAATTTATACGATCGTATAGTTTTCAAAAACACTTTTCAAACTAATAATTTTTCTTGCCAAAACAGGTAGTATTTGTCTCCCTTTTATTTTTGTTTGGTTCAAGTTCTTTCATTTTTATAAGTGAATTATCCATGGCTAAAAGATCCTCGTAACAATAAGTCCAGACACAAGTTTTAAAAAGTGTCCAATTAAATGTAATATTAACATATGTAAGTTTTTTAGAAAAAGTGTATTTGAAAAAAAATAACTTTTTGAAAACTTCCTGAATATATTTCAACTGTTGATTTGTTTATATAATTGAAAAAGTGTTAAATAAATCGTCTTAAAATTAAATATTGAAGATTTTTATAAACAAGTCTGCTAAAGACTTTAATTATTACAACAAATGAGAAAAAGTTGAATATAGACATTTTTAAATGAGAGAAAGATTCCAAATAGAAGAGAGAGAATGTATGGTTGGTGGAGTGTAAGACTGGATTAAGCTTTTGTTTGGCTATTAAATTTAAGTTGATTTAAAATTAATTTTTTTATATTTGATTTAAAATTTAAAAATTTTAAAAGTTTTATTTTTTAAATTATAATTTTTAACACATTTACTTTTAGATATAAAATTACACAAATTCTAACCAAACAATTATACCCAGCTCATTTACGCTGAAGGACAATCGTAGAGTTTTATATTGAGCTTATTTTATATTTTTTGTGACTTAAAAGTTATAATTTTTTTAATTAAACAAATTTTTTAATTTAAATTGACTTAAAATTAAAAAAATAACTTAAAATCAGGCTATCAAATAAAGGCTAAGTAACAAGAGAGTCCCCTTGGTTTAATTTTTTAAGCCTTACTTGATGCACCTAAAAAGTTTGACTTTAATATGTTTAGGTTTTTTTTTTTTTAAGAAAAAAATTTATAGTATTTGGGATAATTTTTTATAATAGTTTTTTTTGCTTTTTATGAAAATAACTAATATGATCTTTTTTTTGCTTTTAAATTATAATATTTGGAATATTAACGATTGTTTTTATTTTTGTAAAGAATATTAACTTTTTTAATTGAGCGTATTATAGTAATTTTAATTTAAAATTTTAGAATATTTGAGATGTGTATATGCTTTTTTTTTGTATTAAAAAATGAAAAAAAAATTGGTTGGTTTATGAAAAATCAAATAGTGTAACTTAAAAGTTAATTTTTTTTACAAAAAAATCAATTTTTTGTGAAACCAAATAGGGGTTTAGTGAACATTTTTATCGGTTTCGCTTGGTTTTTGACTTAAAATTGAACTTAAAGTTTTGTAACTTAAAATTAAAATAAGTTTTATGCTTCATTTTTAATCTCAATTTTTTTCTTTTTTTATTATCTATTGATTTTTTTACCTTTTTGCTTATTAACTTAAAATATATATATATATTAAAAAAAAAAATTTATTATACACATCTATTTTTTATAAGTATTATATTTTTAAAACTTATTGTTAACATCTATCAAACAATATGATAATAGATATAAAATTATATATAAATAAAAAAATAAAAATTATAATAATAACTTTTTACTTAAAGCTTTTTGGCATATTGTATTATGGTTTAAGTGACCTCTATGATTCACCAAACGAATTTTTTATTTATTCGGGTTAAAATGACTTTAAACAAAAAGTTTAGCTTAAATTTAAGTTGTCAAACAAGATCATTATTTAGTCACATTATTATATTTTTGCAAGTGCTCTTACTAAGACAAGTCAAAAGAAATTAATCATAATATAAAAATAGATCATGCTAAGCACTAACCATTGGGTGGTGAATAGTAGATAAATTGTGTATAAATATTTGTACAAAATATATTGATATTTGTACAAAATATATTGATATTTGTAAAAATAATAATCACCAAAAAAAATATTAATATTAGATTTTTTTAATATTTCTATTACCTTATTAAAGCGATTAGTGTCACCCTATAAAAAATAAAAAAGACAAAAGTAAATCCAAATAAGTCAATAAATTAAATTTTGTGTCACTCATTTTCTTTTTCCCTTAATTCTTTTGTTAGCCCAATGGCTTTTTAATTTGATTTTGATGATTTTCATAAATTTATTTTCTAAGAATAAATGATTTTAAATGGATAATATTTTATATTTCCAAAATGAAAGTGTTAACACATTTTGAACAA
>JAOTRH010084082.1:0-49347 GCA_034768845.1 Heliamphora exappendiculata | reverse complement strand
CCCTTTTATTTCTTTTTCATTCTTTAACTTTCTAGAATCTTCTTCCAAACTGATAACATATAAACATATTTTGATATTAAATTTACAAGGTTCTAATTAACTAATTAGCTTTATTTAAATTCCAAATTTCATAAATAAAAAAATTCTAACACTACAGAATTAATAAAAAAATGAATAATCTCGAATATCCACTTGTGCCAACTGCATACAACATGCGTTGTTAATTATCATAAATCAATGCTATTAATTTTAATAACGTTAAAATAATTAATTAATTAAAAACGTGCCGGGTCTCTGCAGGTGAAAAGTGGAAATGAATTTAGTCTTTCTTACCACACCATGCTGAATGGTGGTTCTAGCCACTTGGTTTTTCCACTTTTCTATTGATTTTTGTTGAAGGGCCAGCAGCAGTTCTTTTTGAGATCATTCCTTTACCTGTTTCTGCTTTCACAAAGTTTGGCACATATTTAACTTGAGTTGACTTGCCAATATTTTCCTTTCCTTTGTATGATTTACTTGATGAAGCACCAGCAAACCCAAGTCTACACCTATCTGTCACAGTCTTTTGCAACCCAAGCATGCCATCCAAAACCTTAATACCTGCATTTAACTTTTTGAAAGTATCTTTAGCATTCAATAGATCTTTTTCAAAATTTGCCAATTTTTAATTCAAGAGCTTTCTTTGAATCAACACAAGCACGCAATATATTTACAAGTTTATTTAGTCTGATCATTCTGCTTTGAGTTAACTCAAACGTGCTATTTCTTTCTTTTTCACACTGGGCAAGTTTTTTATATAAAGTTTCCCTATTAGACTTTAACTTCCTTACTAGTGCTTGAGCTTCAATTAGCTCAAGCTTGACACTATCTTTTTCTTTTTCACACATTTTGAATTTATTAACCATTTTACAATTCTGTTTGGTTAACAAATAGCTCTTGTTATAAAACTTGTCATAAACTTGTTATGGAGCTTTTCTATCCTCAGTGTCACTAACCTCTTCACCCTCTTCTTTTTCATTATTCGAATCATTTATAGAATTTTTGTTTTTAGACTAATAGATTCCTCCTGAACAGAAGCAATTAATGCAATAGCATTACCATCGTCATAATCAGGTTCCTTTTCATCACATGTGTCAGGTTCTGTAAGACCCTGACCCATTTTCTTTTTCTCGGTGTTTTTTTCGACGTGTTGGTTATCATTTTAATTGTTTTAGAATGGTGATTTTACATATGTGCTTTGTTGGCGTGGGTCGGATCCTATTCCTTTTCTTCGGGTTTTCTCCCAGTGACGGTCGCTCGAGCGGTGGCCTATCCGCTCGAGTGGGGGTGTGGCAGAGTGTTGTGTCAGTGGGGGTCCGCTTGAGCGGTGGTGGCCTGGTGCAAAAATTCTATAAAATTGCTCATGTCTTGACTTTTTAGCTAAACCTTGTTCTACAATCTTCTTCTCTCTCTCTACACATATTATCTACCTTCTCTCTAGTTTTTGGTGGGCTCATAACTTGATTTTTGGCGATCAAATAGCGGATCCTTTCTATCTACACCGAGGGCTACGAGTTCATCCGGACATAATCTCATTTTGACGAGGTTTATTTTTTGAAGCATCAAGTTTATGACTCAACGAGGTAGGATCCTAGACTCTCATGTCTTAAAGGGGTGCTACGTGAAATTGTATGTGTTTTTACCGTTTAATGAAAAGTTGATTTATGTTTCGAAAAGTTGGGTTTTGTTCCTAAATTATTTTTGGTTGGATAAAAACGTTTTTGAGGTGTTCTTTTTGGTGTTTCTTTGTAGTTTGGGCTTGTGTATATCCGTGGGTATCAAAAGGGAGTTTGGTTTCTTCGGTCTTGGGGTTGAGAAGCTGTTCCCGTAGCTAGGTTTTGTTTTCACTGTGGTTCAGCCAACTGATGTCCTGTTGGGGTTGATTTGTCATTTTGGTGGGTCATGTTGTGGCCTTTGGGGTTTGTTGTCGTTTTGCTATCATCTTTAGGGATGACGTGGGTTTGTTAATTGTGGTGTTTATACATCGTTGTGTGCGTGACGTGTTTAGATCCGTGGTTCTTTTTTTTTAAAAAAAGGGTGAGTTTTGGAAAAGATAGTATTTTGTGAAAACGTTTATGAAAACCTAGTTTTTAGAGGTTTGGAGCTAGCCTTCGGGGTTAAGTTTCGTTTTATTGATTGTTGGTCTCCTGGGTTGTTAGATGACAAATTGTGTGGCATGTGATGTCGTTATGTGACATGTAATGTTTGTACGTGGTTTTGTGCTTTAAAACTCTTGTTTTATTCATGCATGTTGAAGGACGGATATGTGGCCCTAAAGTGTTTATAAAACTCTGGTTTTATTTATACGTGTGTGTGTGTGGTTAACTATGGACATAAATGTGGTCCGATAAATGTTAACTTTGGTTAACGATGGATAGAAATGTAGTCCGGTGAATGTTAACTCTGGTTAACCATGCATAAAGAGGGACGAAAATGGGGTCCTAAGGTTACATGTGTTGCGTTATGTGGGTTGCATGTGTTGCGTTGTGAGGATTGCATGTGTTGCATTGTATGGGTTGCAGGAGTTCCATGTGTTGTGTATGAATTATCGTGGGTTTGATATAACTATTTTTTGGGGTCGTGAGAGTCGATATATATATATACTTGTGTTGCATGTGGGGCTCGTGAGAGTTGACATATATATACCTGTTTGCATGTGGGACTCGTGAGAGTCGATATATACCTGTGTTGCAGGTGGGGCTCGTAAGAGTCGATGTTTACGTGTGAAGCCTCGTGGTGTGTATGTATATATACCAAGCTATTTTCCTCTTCCTTCGAGGCTCAAGTGAGTCGAAAAATCTTATATCTTTTCGAATTAGATTTGATCCTGTAAAAGTTCTTTTGAGGCTCAGGTGAGTCGTAACATACATATTGCTCTGCTAGCATGTTTAGCTTTTATTTCATGTTTGTCTAGTTTTTGTTGAACTTTGGGTCACGGTGTGGGATTTGAAATGATTTTCTAGTGCATTCGATCACGCAGGTTGATCCGGAGGAGTCGGTTGGGGGAAGAAGACCTGTAGTTTTTCTTTGTTTCCTTTTTGAGCCATGTATTGTTTCACATGCTTTTGTCCTGGAACCGTATGTTGTAAGCCTGAGGGCGTTATATTTAATGTATGCATGATTTCTTATCTTTTGAGTGAAACATCGGGTTAGGTGTTGTTCTTTTGGTTTTAATGCGATTATTATCCCTTCAAAGAAAATGTTCATGCCTTGAGGAAGGATTTTCACTTTTTCTCTGTTGAGCTTCTCTTTTATTCTAAATAAGCTATTGGTAGTTGCTTTTTATAAACGTTTTTGGCTATCAAAGTAGTTGTTTGTGGATGTTTCATGTAACATGGAGTTTGGGGCGTTACAGGTTCACTCTCGTCATACCAAGTAACTATGAATCTTTTTTGTTTCTTTCTAAGAAAGTTCAAACATTTTTTAGCCAAATGTCTATATCCTTTGCATTCATTAAATTAGATTTCAAAAAATTGGCCTTTCGACCCCTTTTAAATAAAATTGGACATGCTTTTTATTTTTTCTTTCCCGTTTTTCTTTTGTGCTTTTTCATCCTAATTAGGCTTCTTATTTTTTAATTTTTTTAAAATTTTTTCACAAAAATAGCCATCATCTTATGGTCAAAATCATCATCATAATCACTTGCAAAACCTTGATCCGAAAAAAACGCCAAATTTTTGGAAACCATGTTATTTTGAAAATTTAGCTCATAGGTTTGCAGGTTTTCAACTAAACATTTGCGTGAAGATCTAAGAATTTACTTTTCTCTATTACTGTGACTTTTGGTGGGAAACGTTTAAGTAAAGATCTAAGAAATTTTCAAATAATTTTAGAATTAGGAATTTTTTTGCCAAGATTAAAAGAGGTATTCACAATGTCACTTAGCTACGGAGCTACAATTCCCCGTCAATAACAATGGTGGGGTATTTGTATCCCTTAACAATGGAAAGCCAAACTCGTTCATATATAGATTTTAAAAAGGCTCTCATTTTAACTTTTCAAAAGCGATAGTTTGATCCTTCAAGGAGGGGTAGTTTACTAGTCGAGGCACCTACTTTAAGAAAATCCATTTTCGCAAATCAATAAAGGATCACATTTGTAAGAAATTATATATATTCATTAATATTTTTCTTTGGCATAAACCAGTTTGCAAGAATTTTTTTATATTTTCTACATTGATTACACTTTGATTCACTATTTGTGGTGTTCTTGATGAACCTTTACTAGTTATCATATTGGTAAATGATCTGATTATCCTAGCCATTTTATGTGAGAATTATTAGCTATAACTGTCAACAAGGGACAAAGTACTTGGCCTTACTGTCACGCCCCGAACTCTGGGTCACGTGAAACACCCACCAGCAACCAAACATACCGCCCAACCCGAGGATATGCTCTCATAATAAACCATACATGCATTGTATATAATCGCCAAACAGCTTACATTACATGGTTCTAACATCGAAAAAAACATATTACAGCATACATGTTCAAAACGAATAAAAAAGAAAGACTACAGGTCCTCCACTCCCCCAACAACCCCGGATCAACCTGCATGACCGGTACCTGAAAAATATTTCAAATCCCACACTGTGAGCCAAAGCTCAGCAGAAACTAGAAAACACATATAATATAAGCTAAACATGCTAGGAAAACGAGGTGCAGTTTTAGACTCTCTTTCAAGCCTTTAAAACGATTTTCATAAGCAAGGAAAAGAAAGGATAATAACCATGTTGGACTCACAAGAGCCTCAAAAATAATTTTTATATCACGATTCATGCGAGTCTTAAAAATAATTTAAAATTGGTTTTATCCATCCCATAATGCAGTTCATGCAATCCATGATACATACAACGGGCCCTCATACGCCGCAACCACAGTCCTAACACTAAGATACAGATCCGAACACAAACATATATTCCCGGGATAAAATCGTATACTACGGGGTAAAACCATAGACCACGGGTTAATACTGCAAATCACGAGGTAAAACTGCAAACTACGGGGTAAAATCGAAAATTACAGGATAAAACTGAACACTACAGGATAATACTAAACATTACAGGATAACACCGAATCAACACATGCATACTAAACCAAGGTTTAAATGCATAAAGCCACGTATTATCACTACGTTTCACAAATCACGTCACATGCTACACACGTGACTCACACAACACTTGCAACCCAAGCAACATGTACCACATGCATCCGTTTTGCATATCCCACATATCCATGCCTATAAAACCTCTGAGTTTTAAAGAATAAAACCACGTTACACGTAACGATATCAAGCCATGTACTTTCTCTACATAATGCGTACATACATAAACTAGAGTTGTAAATGTACAAAGCCATATATAAATGCACATAGCTATATAACCTCACATCATGACGCCGCCCGCCACATAACTCGACATTCATTCACAGGGACAACTAGCAACCCACAGAACCAAGCCTAACCCGAAGGCCAACGCTAAACCCCTCAAACCACGAGGTCACAAGACATCACCTTTTCCCCAAAGGTGCCACGGGTCCAAACACGCCCCACGTCCAACGAAGAACAAACACCGCACACCCAACCATGCACCACAACCACATCTATTCATGCACGTCACACCAAGGACGACACCTAAACCAACACCCAAAGCCATAACACGACTCCCAAAGCCACCACATAACCAACCGAACCCCAAAAAGAATTCAATAGTATTTCAGTCAATTAATCCCATAACTAATCAATTGAATGCCATTGGAAACCAATCGAAAAATAAGAAACCAACCACCAAACCACCAACACACGGCCCAGAACCTCAGTTGACTGGACCCCAACCCCCAGTCGACTGAAAACACACTAGAAAGGCCAAAAATGCCCCCAACACACTGTCTAGTGGACATACCCTCATGGTCCAGTCGACTGAACCCAAGAACCCTGGATCCAGTCGACCACTCCCTCAATCTAGTCGACTGGGCTGAGGCGATAATGATTTTTTGAGCTACGAGTTTAGCTCTCCAAACCTCGATTCAATGCCTCTGAACTCCCATCCAACGCCCTCTAACATACCCACATCCAAGCCTAACATCAAAACCTCAAAAGAAACACCCGACACCCGATTCTATTCACTGAAAATGACAAAAAATGGATTTTAAACCCAAAACCCAACTTTGAAACAAAATTAATTTTCATACAGTCCAAGATGATAAAAACACGCACGATTACACGTAGCACCCTTATAAGACACGAGAGTCTAGGATCCTACCTCGGTGAGTTGAAAACCTGATGCCTCGATCCACGTGTAAAACCAAGCTTTGTCGGAATGAAATTTCGTCTAGATGGATGCATAGACCACAACGCCAATAAAAAGGATTGGCTGTTGGATCGTCGAACATCGAGCCCTGGCCCCCGAGAAGTCAGAGAGAAGGCAGAGAGAAAATAGAGGAAACTTAGTGGAGAAGTTTTGAAAATATCTTTTGAAAATATCTAACTCCAGATATTTATAGGCCTCCAAAATATCTTTTTATTTTTTTGAAAATTTTAAAATTCGCACCGCAATGCCCCACGACTCCAGGAACCAACCCCGCATGCATATCTAACCTCGATCATGCATCAAAAGTATATAAACATGCAAAATTGAAAACGAGGAATATGCGTCAAAAAACGCCAAAAAAAAGGGTGAGGGTCTCACACTTACAGTCCTACTGGTGATTTACAAACCATTCATTAATAATTTTCTTTGGCATAGACCAGTTTGTAAGAATTTTTTTCATATTTTCTATATCGATTTCACTTTGATTCACTAACAAACTAGTCTATGCTAAAGAAAAATATTAATTAATTATATGATAAAAAAATTTGAATTAAAACAAACGTATAAAATCATAAGTGTAGAACAAATGTTACCCGTAACAAATCAATACCAAAATTTTCAATTATTAGATCCAAATTTAATCAAAAAATTTTAACAAAATTTTAATTATTTACACTTAAAATTAGTTCAAGTAGGAATTAAACCTATAACTAGATTAAATCTAAATAAATCAATTACATGTTCATTAGTAGATTTAAGACAATTCTTATTTGGATACATTATTGGGTATAATCAAAACAAGTTTAGTCCATCGTCCCGTATATTTTGAATGTTTTCCAAATTTTGATATATATATATATATATATATATATATATATATATAAACTTTAAGTGACCTATTCTGATACTAATTGAAAAACCTATTTTTAGACTGATTTGCAGTAATTGATTTAACTAAAGAAATTAAACGCCGTAAAACAAATAAAAAATCACACAAACAAGAATAAATCAACCACACATGAGACACGACAATTTTTATGTGAAAAACCACAAATCAAGTAAAAACTACGGGACTAATCTAGGTCTAGAAAGATCGGGCGCTATAACAAGTCGTTGGTTACAAGAAAATCTTACAAACAATCGTTGAATCCACGGCCTACGAATGTAAGCCTACTCTTGTTAAGTCCACGTATACCAACTCCGTGCTTAACTGCTGTTAGAATCTACCACCGAACTTCAGATGTTGACGAAATCCTCCACTAAACTGTAAACCCTTGAAAATCCACTTAAGAGACTCCATGAACACACAAAGAACATTGAAGATTTGATTAGCTTGATGATGTTCTTGATTGTAAGGAAACTAAATGATCATCAAATGATTGTTGATTGGCTTGGGAGCTTTTTTAATCAACTAAGGAGGCACCTTTTGGTGGCTAGGGTTTATAAAGTCAAGAGGAGACCCCAAATATGAAACCCTAGCTATTGAACTTAAGTTAATGAGTCACGCGCACATAATCGCTCATCAATAATTTGACTGTTCAATCAGCCATGTCAAGCTTGCAGTATTTTTGCTTTCTGTGCAGAGTTGTGCAAAAATAGGGTTCAGAAAGTGCAAGAACCAAGAAGTCTTTCTGACCGCTCAATGGACTACTCGATCGGTCTGTCAAGCGATCTAACATCGCTTACAGCTTTTTGATGTTTTTTTGCTTTGTTTTTGCTACGCCTGCAATATAAAATCATAACTCCAAAAGAACAATTGTCAAATATCGAAGAATGAAACATTAATAACTTTGTCATAGATTTGCCAAATAAAAAGGAATTAAACTGGAGGTCTAATTTCCTAACAGTTGTCTACACTCTTAGGCATGTCATACAGCTTATGGGCAGTTACTTGAATTGACTAAAAATTTAATGAAATAAAACTCAAAATTTTTAATAGTTTGTGGATCTAATGAAATAGGACATTATATACTTTCATTTTTTTAAAATTTCAGTTGGTATATATTTCATCTACCTTTCTTATACTTATATTTGTTGGTTATTGATAAAAATTAATCCATTTGATTTATTCATGTGTTTGGATTTTTGAGGTTCTGCTGTACCTCATGATTGATTTATTACTTCTAGAGCTTCTTCTAGGATATTAATTATATATTCACAGTATTAGTTTGATGACCTTTTGTTTTATTTATTTGGATATAGGCTATAAGACTAAATCTTTCTTTTGCATGACTAGTTCTTGGTGGTAGTTTGGATTAATAGACTTGAATATCTTATCTTGTTATTTATGTAAGTTGGCTTATGTTAGTGATTTGCAATTAGAGATTTAAATGTATGCATGAGAAGTTAAGACGGATAGCCTATAATCTATATTTGTGTTATAATTTTGTTATTGAGATCTAGGCATAGCCCATGTATATTACATTACTTGCTTTTATTACAGGTTATTTTGTAAACAGTTATGCTATTGGATTATCTGAAAAATAAAATAAAAACTCGATTGAAATTTGTTAACAAAAATTTAATACTTTAAAAAAATTTCAGAAGTTTTGGGACATGACATTTCTTATATCTAAAATCTAAATCACATTCATCCCAATCATTCTATTTCTCGATTTCTAATTCAAAATTACATTTCAAATTCTTATTCAAAATTACATTTTAGTTTCTGAAATCTAATTCAAAATTACATTCAATTTCCAATTCAAAGTTACATTTAATTTCACAATTTCTAATTCAGAATTACGTTCAATTTCTCAATTTTCAATTCAAGATTATATTTTCATTTTTCAAATCTAATTCAAAATTACATTCAATACTTAATTCAAAGTTACTTTCAATTTCTCAATTTCTAATTCAAAATTACATTTCAAACTCTAATTCTGCCATGCTCTAAAATCCAGGGTCACGTGAAATCTACAAAACACCAGTTTTTATGAAAAAAAAGGTTTTCATACAACAAACCCACCTGTTGAAATCAAAAGAATACCCAACATGCATCTCTCATCATAAACAGTAGATATTCATATTCAACAAGCATAATCTATCGCCTCGAGGCGTACAAAACACGCCTTCAGCAGGCATACAAAAAGAAGAAATAAAATCTTCTGCCACCACAGGCACCACTAGGTCAACTCCTCATCATCAATCTCTTGACCTGAAAATAGTTTTACAGCAAAAATCCTAGACCGTGAGCCGAAACTCAATAGAAACAGACTATATAAAGTGTAAAGCAGGATATGCATTCATATAGTGGAAGCCAGCTCAACTACAAGTAAAACCAGGCATTATAACTAATGCAAACAACAGATAAAGAAAAGTGTAATCAAAACGTTGCTTTCCACTCAGATCACGTAACCGAGGAAAGAAATAAAATGGTTCCTATGTACCGACTCCGTTACAAGGGAATAGATGTAGCAACTACAGACTCCTGCCCCTTTACCCAATCCCTACACATCGTAGGACCGCTTAGATAAATGCATGTTCTAAACGAAGCCACCACAATGTAAAAGCTTAATTTACGAGCCCAAAACCCAATGGTACAAAGCACCCAACTGCTTAATTTACGGGGACTAGCTCGAAGGTACAAAGCATCTACTCTGGTCACGTTTTTGGACTTACACCGAGGGCAACTCGTGCCAAATACCCGCTATCCCGGTACATCTAGAGAATTATTTTACAAAACCAAAACGTTTTCACATTTATACCAATTATCCATCCATCAACATGGAGATCAAACAAACATATAGATCCATCCATTAACATGGAGATCAAACGAAACATGTAAAAACATGAGTTTCAAAGCTATACAACATATGTATAAAAAGGAAATCCAATCCATCTACCATGGAGATCAACAGGTATGTAAGAACACAAACTTTTATCAAACGTTTTCAAGGTTGAGCCCTAACCCCAAGGGTCAGCTCCAAACCTCCAAAAGAAAACATATTATTTTTTTTAAAGTTTTCATAAAAACTCCTTTTCAAACCATTCCCTCCGAAAACCAACCTCTAAAACGCGAGAGTACATGAATCCATCGCTTTAAAACCATTTGAGGAAAGAGAGGAGAACCAAAACCCAACCACCGAACCACCAAAACATCACTAACAGCCTACACAGGACCCCAATCGACTGGCCTAAGCCCCCGATCGACTGAAAACTCTCGGGAAAAGAAGAAAAACCAAAATAGAAACATATCAGTCGACTGACCCGAAGGTCCAGTCGACTGACTCTCAAAAAGCAAGATCCAGTCGACTAACCTTCCCCAGAAAATGATTTTATGCCTTGGTTTTTGCTTCTAAACTCCAAATCAAGCCTCCAAACATTTGTATAACACCCCTGGACATCCACACGTCCAACCCCGACATCAAAACCTCAAAAGAAAACTCTCAAAACACACTTTCATCCACCGAAAATGATGAAAAATGGTTTTACAACCAAAAACCCATCTTTGAAACAAAGTCAATTTTCATGCGTTTTAAAATGGTAGAAACACGTATGATTACACATAGAACCCTTTAACAGTTATACAGTCTAGAATCCTACCTCGGTGAGTCAAAACTCAACGCCTCGATCCACGTGCAAAATCGAGCTTCGTCAGAATGAAATTCTGTCCGAATGGATGCGTGGACCCCGATGCCAACAATAAGGATCGGCTATTGAATCATCAAAAATCAAGCTCCGGGCCCCCAATAAGTTATAGAGAAGGCAGAGAGAAAACTGGAGGAAACTTAAGAGTTAAGTTTTGAAAATATTTTTTAAAAATATCTAACTCTTGATATTTATAGGCCTCCAAAATATCTTTTTTTTTAATTTCTAAAATTCGCACCGAAACTCCCAACAACCCCTGGGACCAACCCAGCATGCTCAGATAAACCAAAACATACATCAAAACGCATATAAGCATATTAAAGCAAAAATGCCTAAACGTGTTGAAAAACATCGAATATGCATATATATAAAAAATAAAACGGTACAGGGTCTCACAAATTCAAAGTAACGTTTTAATTTCTAAAATTCTAATTCAAAATTACATTCATTTTCAAATTCAAAGTTACATTCAATTTTACAATTTCTAATTCAAAATTACGTTCAATTTTTAAATTTCCAATTCAAGATTACATTTTAATTTCTCAAATTCTAATTCAAAATTACATTCAATTTCCCATTCAAAGTTACATTCAATTTCACAATTTCTAAATCAAAATTACATTTCAAGTTCTAATTCAAAATTACATTTTAATTTCCCAAATTCTAATTCTAAATTTCATTCTATCTCCAGTTCAAAGTTACATACAATTTCTCAATTTCAAAATCAAAATTACATTTTAATTTCTCAAATTCTAATTCAAAATTACATTTAATTTCCAATTCAAAGGTACATTCAATTTCACAATTTCTAATTCAAAATTACGTTCAATTTCTCAATTTTCAATTTAAGATTACATTTCAATTTCTCAAATTCTAGTTCAAAATTACATTCAATTTCCAATTCAAAGTTACATTATGACGCTCCAAGTTTCAAAGACATCTTAAGTCACCATAGAAAATTTCCCTTAATTAATTATAAGAAAATAGCTCTTTTTTTTAATAAATTATTCATAGTGATTCAAATAGATAAGTTAAAGAGAAGTAATCTTCATTATTACCATAAAAAAGAAACTCCAAAAAATATTACAACCCAATTTTTTTTTCAAATGTTCAAAGTTACAATTACAAATCAAGTTCAACTACAGAAGTTTTTTAGGCTTTCCATTGCAGGTTCTTCTCCGTTTGTGAGCCAATGTTCTGCTTCATCCTTTGGCATTGGTTCTTCAGTATATTTTTCTTCACTTGGCATAACACGCCATGAGCTGCAACGCCCAATAGAAATAACCAAAACCTTACTAACTTATCCTAATCACAGGTAACTGCAGCAACACAGTAGGCATATAACAAAACTTAAGCAGCTATAATCACAAATTAAACTCATAAAAGTTCCAATGTAAGTTCACGTGTTCTTTTCTCATGTTTTCAAAAGTTGATCGTTGTTCAAGAAAGCGATTTTCTCGGGTCTCACCAAAGAGCCCATCCCATATTCATTGTTGTGTTACCATAACGGGCACCCAATTCCAGGGTACCATTTCGTTCCCATACGCTGATGTTTCCATACACTTTGTCCCCGCCACATCACCATTCCCGTCCAGTACTAAATGCACTTGGTTAAGTGTCGTGATCGCTATTTACCATTGTCACTCTCCCCGTCCTATACTACTTATATGCAGCAGATTGCCATGAGACAAATCGAGACAAGCAACGACTCAAGACATAGCATAACTCAAGACGTGCATGAACCCTTCCTCAACACCACAACATAGTACTCAACCCAACCCATGTCAAAACCCAGTTCTTTAAAGAAAGTAATGTTCGTTCGAGGGTTGAAGTTTTGTTCCATATATGTGACATGGCTAACTAATCATGCTTCCAATAAAAGATATCTAATAAGCTTTAGTATGTTCAGCATGTTATAAAAACACAAGAAAGTCTCATATGTCGCAAAGTAAAGGTATATTACAAGTAAGTCACTCACTAGACATCACCCGTCATTACAAACTAAAATTCAGCTTCGAACAGTCCCATCGTAAAATATTTTAAAAATATTAAACCTTTGTAATTTATTATCAAATTTAACGGGATGGTAGATATGCATATTTGGCACAAGTTTCATGAAGGAATCATGATTAGGGGAAGCCTCTAAAAATGGATAAAAATTCGTTGAACAGAATTGGTCAAAAAACGATACTGTTTGGAAAAAATAACGTGTAGGAAGAACTATCCGGTCAAATCACTTTAAATAAATAATTGAAAATAGAATATTTACATATGCTTAACATACTTTTATCACAATTATTTAAGTAATGGAAGAATAACAAAAATTAAAGAAGTGCAAAAATAATCAATTTCTCCTAGTTGTCCTATTCGATTCTTTTTTGAACCTTCTTATTTCTAAATTTTGTTTTAGTTTCTTTAATTTTATTAAATGTTGTAGAGAGGTCACGCCCCAAAATACAGGGTCACGTGAAAAGTCTACCAAACCACCAGTTATATGAAAATAGGTTTTGTACTTGTAAACCAATCAACCAAATACAGGTTTTAGAATTTAAAAGAATACCCAAGGTTCATCTCTCATAAACAGTAAACATTCAGCTCCACACATACATAAGGTATATCGCCTTAAGGCGTACAAAACACGCCTCTAGAAACAGGCATAAAAAGGGAAAACTAAATGAAGTCTTCCGCCACCACGGACACCTCTAGATCAACACCTCATGATCATCAACATCCACACCTGAAAAAGGTTTAACAAAGTTCCACACCATGAGCCGAAATCCAATAGAAATAGACTATGAAGTAGTAAAAGTAGGATATGCAATCACATAGCATAAAGTTGACTCAAAATGGTTTTTACTTCATAAAACCCCAAGTTTACCAACACGCACACACGCACGCACACACCCTCATTATCATCACATCCATGTGATTCTACCAACTCGTGGTTTTAAAACGTAGGAACCGATGTTGAACCAGTGTATAGACCCCGTCACGTTATTGTTATGGTTGGTATACCGAAAACCATATTTTTAGTATTTAATTTTTTTAATAAAATTAATTTTTTAATTTATGAGAATCTTTATGAGCAATGTATGTGTATCATTTTTTTAATGTTATGCATAGATGTCCGATATTTTGTATAGTATTTAATCTGGTGTGTATACGGCATGCACACAAAAGATCATATTTTAGGTTCTTGCAGAATATAAGTTTTATGTTCACAGTTTAAATGAAAATAGACATACCATCGGTACGATTGTAGCACAGGGTTTTAGTAGACTTGTCTTGGTTACGGGGAACAGATAATAACGTCGTCTATTGTTCAGACTCTCTGTGCTAATACACTTTGTGTGTATTGAACGGGACATTTGGAGTAATTAATTTTATACTGACTATATAAATTAATTCACACCCCAACGTTATTATGAATAGTGCTTATCATCTTAATCCTGAAATAATTATTGATTTGCGTATATTTAATATTCGTTGTTTTAATGCATTAGAAGATACGATCTTATATGGGTCTATATTCTCGGTGAGTTGTATAGCGATATTATTTATATGGCGAATATTAATTATTGATGGAATCCTCGTTCTAAAAAATTGGAATTGACGATATCTCCTTACGGAAGCTAATAAATTTTGACCAGGCCAAACACTGCAGGTGGATTTAATTATCCAGCGGTCAAATAAGTTAAGCGAAAGGGTTTAAGGAATATAAAGATGCGGATTAAATTAAATTGTCAGTAATTAAATTTAATTGGCAGATATTGAGAATCTTAACGTAGGGAGAAATGGTAAGCATTTAATAACAAAAGCTCAATGCTATATGGTCTTGAGATTATGGGTCAGAGTGCAATTATAGTTATTTAGTAGTGTGAACTGTAATTCAGTGTTCTATGAAAATTATAGAAACTACTACTAATTTTCCATAATTACAGATACCGCTATGAGGTTTGCTTAATTGCATAAACCACTAATACGTGTCTGTGTTCTACTGGAAGTCTTACTCATAATTACTTCCCAGGTTCTTGTTGTAGCCCTATATATATGCGGGTAGGCTGAGCTAGTTTCATAACTTGTCTTATAAGACTAAAGCTGTTCTAGTTCTGCCGATACGAGTTCTCAGAGGATTTTAGCTCACATAATATCCAGGAATCGCATAAGGTAATACAGTAGAAGATCTGATAGGAGCTTCAACTCGGATTCAAATCGTAGTTGAAGATTCGACTGGTAAAAAGGTATTTATCTAAAGTAACTTCGAGTGTATGGATTTTATTTTGATAGTTCGTCATTAAAAGTTTTATCTGGAGCCCATTTTGGCGATTGCCCATCTAGTTATTTTTTTCCGTTAATCATTTGTAAAAACAAAGATCTTAGCAGTCTTACCTCCAACAGTTACTACCACCCGTCCACACGAGACCCGTGAAGTAACTAGATGCTCTATACCCCGATACGACCTGCTTCATTTCCTAGTTCACTATTCGGCGGGCAAATAAACCCATTCTGCGTAATTTTTTAGCCTTTCACTGTGGAGCAACTCGTGCCCAGACTTGCTCAATTCGTAGATCCAAATTGGTCCTTTATGATTATCAAATCAAAATACACACGCGTGAGTCCAACCCAAAAGGTTCCTCTCACCAAACCCATAACACGTCACAACATGTAATAAACTAAAAAAAGTGCAAAACATGCATTTTACCCGGATAAACATGGTTTAAACATAAAATAGGACATGTAAAGCATTTTCAACCGGTAGAAAAGTGTATAACTGCACGTAGCACCCTTTAACGATAACATAGTCCAGGATCCTACCTCGTTGAGTCAAAAACTCGACGTCTCAAAAATCAAACTTCGTCAAAATGAGAATCCATTCGAATGGATGCAAAACATTCGGCACGAATAACAAGGATTGGCTATCCGTTCGTCAAAAACTAAGCCCAGGCCCTCCCAAAGGCTAAAGAGAAGGTAGAGGAGAGAAGAAAGAGAAGAGATAGACTTAAAAATATATTTTTGGCTCAAAAAAGATATTTTGGCAGGTTTTATAGATTTTTGCGCCATGCCTCCACTGCTCAAGTGAACAGGCACCGTTCGAGCAGACCCCTACCGACATACATCTCTGCCACACCACCGCTCGAGCGGATGACCACCACTCGAGCAATCACCTCACCAACCCACTCTCTGCCACCAGCCCACTCGAGTGCACACACACAGCTCGAGCAGTCAACGCTGGGAGAAACCCAAACAAAGAAATAAAACCAAACCCCAGCATGCATAACACGTATACATAAACATACTGTTCTACAACAATGAAGCATAAACGAACACATCGAACATATATGGATAACAAAAAGAAACAAAATCGAGTCTCACAGAGGTGCTAAAAGAGAAGGTTAAAGAGAGTTTGTAGGAGTTTCTACCTTGTAAAATCTTCATCAAGGATGAAGGACTTTGTTTTAACTCAAACCGAACAACTTCATTTCTTCCTTCTTCGTCTTCTTGAAACGTCGAGGCTCACTCCCTTCCTCTCTTTGCTCCACCAAATTTGTGTGAGAAATGGACAAGGGTGGTTGGCCTTTGTGAGACCTAGCACCCTTTTAATTTAATAAATAAAATGATGTGTATTAATTGACCTTTATCGATTATAAATTGCTAAACATATGCCGATTATAATATGAGTAGTGTCCAGTAGGCTCGGTAACTCTAGTATGAGTTTTGCCGGTGTGCGTGGAGACCCTTAAATTTTAATTCAAGAATAATTTTAAAAATTCAATAATTTTCGAGAAATTAATTTTGAGTTAATAAAAAGTTAGAAATATTAATTTTAATTTTTTTAATGGATGTATGTGAGTTAAAGATACATCATAGATTTAATTTTGGGGTTTGGTGCAAGTGAGTGAGGGGTGGGCCCCACCTTTAGCTTCTCTTGGAAGCCAACTTGGAAGACCCAAGTCTTATTCTCCTTTCTCTCCCAATGTGTCCCTCTTTTTCTTCTCACTCATCTCTCATCCTCCATTGTTGGAGATTCATGAAACCTTGACTTTCCTTCCATTTTTTTTGCTTTTGGCTTGGATTATGGCGTCATCACATAGACGAAAAATCGATCTACACAACAAGGGCAACATTCTCCACCATTTGGGTTTTTTGACTTGGCGAGTTCGGATCTCCCGTGAATGTTGGGTTTGATTAAAGTTTCGATTTTTTAACCCAAAAGGTAGGATATCGACTAATCTTGAGTAAATTGGCTTGATATGTGATTAATTTTGCTTATTTATGAGAAATAAATTGAAAACCCTCTTTCTTTGAAACCTTAGCTCTATGAGTCTTGTGAATTGAGATTTGGAAGGAATGAAACTGTATAATCCTTGTGGAAGGTTTTGGGATGAATTTGGGATATCTTTTTAGGGTTTTTAAGTCACTTTTTATAGTATTTTGAACCTTTAAATTCATATTCTTGAGAAGTTTGGAGTGTTGGAATGTTTAGAGTCAAAAAATGCATTAGAATATAAAATTTCCAAAGTTGACGCTCGCTGGGTGTTCATTGGGCTCTCAAGCGCCATCTTTTCTCCATATTCCAGAGGCAGGCACTCGCGGGGTGCTCAAGTGCCAAACTGCACTGAGTCGACTTCAATCAATCATAATTTTCTCATCCGAACGAATCGGATCATTCTTGTACTCAAATTGAAGCCCCAAAAATCTTCTATCCAATGCTTCTACTCTCATATCAATAATCATTTTGAAGAAAAAGTTGTCACTAAAATAGTGATGGTATGTCTGATTTTCTTAATCATTTTTCCCACGTCTTTGGTTAAATTTCTTGGGAAGTGTTATTTTTATCGTCATTGGACCTTTATATATATATATGACCTCTTCACTCTCGAGTCTCGAAGTCTTGGGTTTTGGGGGGTGACACGGGCTCCGTTTCGGGACCCCTTTGTGACAAAATGGAAGTCCGAAGAGTCTTCATTTTAATGGTTTAACTCTCTTTTTTAAAATTATTTTGGAGAAAATAGTTTTGTGAACAAGGGATGCAAAGCAGTTTAGAGTTTTTTTTGAAACTTTATTTGTTTTCAATATGAAGAAGTAAACCCATGTTTGGAGCTTAATTAGAGGTTCGTCTTGAAATTGAATTCAACTTGAGGGTTAGTAGTGATCCTAATCCTTGAAAATTATTATCTTTTCATATATTTGGAAAAAGTATGATTGACTTGGAGTTTTTGGCACAAATTCATGTTGAATATAAAATTTTGAAAATTTTCGTTGCTTGTTGTAATTTGAACGAATTGTCGTGTAGTGAATACATGAGATACTTAAGGTGACGACTAGAATAAGGGTCGAGGAACCAATGCTATTGTGGATTATTATGATAATCGAATTATTGATCATATAGCATATACATGAGGTGTTTAGGTAAAAACCATAGTAATGGTTGAGGGACCGATATTACTGATGATATGTTATATATATATATATATTGTGATGGTTGTAGAATTAATTTGGGCTTGAATTAATTTGGGCTTACATTACTTCTTGGTGAAAGACTGAAAACTTACACAAGATGGGTGCCCTACCCTTCGGATGATGTCCTTGAAAAAGGTGTGCATAATTGGGTTGGGTTGGGTTATCTGTCTTTTGATGAAAGATCGTAAAAGAGGGCAATGCGTGTGATAATAGCCGTTGTGCCAATGTGTTGGGATTTGAAAATGGTTGTGTTGGTAAATCATGGGAAAGGTGTATGGGTTATTGTGGAGATAACATCATATTAAATTGTTAAAGAATAGGTTTGATTTTGATCAACTAGGGGTTGAATAATTGGTCGGGTATAGGAAGTTTTGTATGTAAATCTATGGATCACATATATACATTATACTGTAGTGAGTAATGTGTTTTGGATTAGTGTGGGTGAGTATGTGCCTACTAAATAATTAGCTTGTGTAGCATTTGTAGCATGTGTAGCGTATTTAGGCTAAGTGGAGTCTTACGTTTGTGTGGTGGTATTAGTATTTGAGGTATAATAACCATATGGTAATTTCTTGTTTGTATGGAACTTTGTTCCGAGTGGTGTTACGATGTTCAATAAATCCGTGAAGTGAGAGTTCGGGAAGTGTGAGTTGTGGAACTTGTTGAGGAATAGAAGGGGCATAAAGGTGGTATTGATTGTTTGCAAATCACTAAAAAATGTTTTCCTTCAAGTTCTTGATAGCTTGGTTGAAAGTTTTCGTGTGTGTATATATATATATATATATATATATATATATTATGGTATTGGTTTAAAACTTTCATTTTTGCATATCATGCTTTTATTTTTGCATAGTCATCCTATTGAGTCTTGGCTCACGGTGTTTGTATACACCTTTTCAGGTGTTGGAGCTAAACCTATAACAAGAAGATTAGAAGGAAGGTTTGATGATGGTCTGTTTTGATATCTTAGCAAATATGTTTTGTAATTGATATCAAAGAGATTTTAAGGCCATAAAGCCATGTCTTATGGATGCGGATATTTATTGGAAACCCTTTAAGCGTAGTTTTGTATCTAATTTCATATGAATTTGATGGCATTTGAATTGAATGTATGAGAATATCTTTGTAGGTGTTATTCATAGATTTTTGGGGTGTGACAGCCTTTTATACGCAGAAGGGAAAGAGTTGTCTTTAATGGCATGTGTCACCAATGGTACATGAATAGTGCCAAGAAAGATCTTTGATGGATAGGTTGGAAGATTTGATTCTATTCTTGGGAAACTAAATAATATATATATATATATATATAAGGCTCAAACTGGTGAATAGTGTATAAAAATATTTATGAAGATATTTAGGCTCAAAAGGTGATAGGTAGAGAAAATGTGCATATTTTCTCATTTATCAAAATTTAGTACAAAAGAGGACAGGTGGGAATAAAATATACATATCCATGCACAATACCAGATAAAAATAGCAAGGAATCTACAAAAAAAAAAAGAAAAATAAATAGGCTTAGGGCAAGTACAAGTTATGTGGTCTAAGAAAAATGATTAGGGTTTATTAAGTACACAAAATTCCTTAAATTAGGGGATTTTTGTACTTTTCATGCGATGGCCCATGGGTAGCCGGCCACCTTGGGTTCCCCCCCCCCATTTTTTATTTTTAATCAAAGATATTGTATAATTTCTCATGGGTTAAAATTTGGGTCCAAAGAATTAATTAAGTTGGGCTTAATTTAAAATCTTGTTGGGCTTGACCCTTAATTCTTTAAAATTTCCATGGGCCTAATTAAAAGAATTAAGCCTTTACTTGAGTTGGGTCATCATTCCTACTTGGGTCTTATTTTTAATTTTGGGTCTTATATGTATTTGAGTTTTGTTGGAGAATTTGTTGTAATTAATAATTTGGGCCTTACTTGAGATTGGTCTTTGATTGTTTTTGGGCCTTAGTTAGCATCTTGGGCTTGTCTCCACTTATACTTGGGTTTATCATAGGTTTGATCCATTCCTCTTAGGTCTTATAATTGTTGTGCTTCGAGTGATCGATTCATGATTTAGGGTTTCTGACGTTGGCGCGAGCGTTGAGATCTATTGTTAGGGTTTCTAACATTTGCACAAGCGTTAAGATCTACCATTAGGGTTTTTAATTCCATGTTTAGAGAAATGGGTCTATAACGCTCTAATTTTTGAGAATGTTAAAAACATATATTTATAAAATTAGGGTTATTCTATCGATACATTATATGTAATTAGAATATTTAAATACATAATCAGAGTTTAGTGTCATACAAACCATCACAGTACATATAAATATTACAGTCATCCCCCAAAAAGTTACAGTATCTTGAATTTAGGACCGAAAGACAAACAAAAATTATGAAAATGAAATCTAAGGCACCCCTGGAGTGGTGTCAAATCCTTGCGGGTTCTCGTACCCTTCTTCTTCTATATACTCAGGCTCTTCGTGATACTCCCCTTCCTATAATTCTTGCCCTTCACCTGTGGCGTAAACACCGTCAATTGAAGCTCAGAAGTAAACCCTAAATCCTACCCAATTAAACCCACAAGTAATCCACCAAAATCCACAGTTATAAAGATTTAAGCATAATTGTTTTGGAAAACAACTAAGTACATAATTTATGTACAAGGAGTGCAATGCAATGCACGAGAAGTATGTGCCCCCAGGCCAACTTTCAATTGTACAACTGATCATGTGAACTCCACCCGAGAATTCTATGGAATAGACTTTATGGAAAAATTGCACACTAAAGCCATCACTACTCCTCATTGTGAATAGTAAATCCTTCGCCCGGCTACATGCCATAGCTGTTTTATTGCTAAATTTGCAATGGCGTGGGGTTGGGAACCAACTTAAGCTATGTTCAAATGCTCCCACCTTAAGAAGTATGATGCCTTCGCACCAGTGTCAACTCCAAAATCTAGATTACTAATAATAGCAGGCCAGCGACGAACCCATGGTTCCTAACAATATCATTAACACAAATTCCATCAAAATCCAATTTCATTCACCAAGGACTCACCCAGGGTGTTCACAAAGAATACGTTCTAAACAATAACAATTGGCAACCATGGTCGTCCTGGACTTAGAATCATGGAAAATAATGACTCCAAAACTCCCAACCCACAATAGTACATAAAAGATAGACTCCAACATGCTTATGGATGCAAAATGCCAGTGCTAATGTCAAAACGTTCCAATATATCGAGGGCTACATGGTACAACATCAATCATAATGCACTAAGTACAAGCATATGAAGCATGGGTTATAATTCTCAAGACTTTGGTTCAAATTTTATAACATGGATCCTAATCATTATATAATCACTTTAAAACATTAATCATCTAATTTAAAACATATACTTCAAGTCCCACAACAAAGACTTATTCAATCATACACTTAACAATTAAAGGGCCACTTTCAAGTGTCAATTTAAAAAGAACAACAATGTTTTGGGATACCTAGACTTTGAGTTAAGTTTTGGTTTTTAGGCACCACTTAGATAAAAACATTTCCTACAACTTTTGTATTTAATATTAAGGTCAGATCCTAAGGAAATTAGGTCACTAATTTCATTTAAGAGAAAACGGTTCAGCACCTTAGGCATATTTGACAAGAATTGTGCTTCTGTTGGTAAGGTGCTTGGGGCATCAAACCAAGTCAAAACAGGCCCAATTTTGGCTATGTTTTAGCTTAGCATGTCTCCTACATTTCTTATGAAATGTACAAAGGTTGGTTGTTTGGAAAACATTAGAGTTTTTGGCCAATTTATAAAATAGGTTCAGTTTGCCAGAAACACTCAGCAGAAATCTGTCACCAAAAGAGGGTTTTGAAATTCGTTTGGGACACCAAACAAGGAACAAAATTTCTGATTTTTGGACAGTAGCTAGATTGACATGTTACTAACATTTTTCAAGAAAACCACGTTTGGATTAGACCGCTAAAAATAGGGGTTTTAGGTCATTTTAAAATGTGTGACAGAATGTTATTTAATTTCCTGAACCACACCAATGTCTTGCAGAGGGTTTTGACCTATCAAGACTTACTATTTGAGGCTAATATTTGGTGGGTAGCTAGATATACATGTTTCCTACAACTTTTATGGTTCAAACTAAGCTTGCATCTCATTGTAAATTAGGGTTTTTAGGTCTGCAATACAAACTAGTCTAAATCTGTCACACTTTAGCAGAAATGCAATATTTCGAGTTCTATCAAATAAAATCATTTCAAACCAATTTTGTATGAAAACTAACATCCAAACCTAGTTCTGGATATAAAGAACTTACTAAGATGAGTTTTCTAGAATTAGTTGTGATTCTTCAAAGTTTTGGGCAAAAAGTTAGAACTTAAAGAAATTCAGGCCTAACTTGGTTTCTGGCCACCTAACATGTTGTGGGTCATGTTTTGATTAATCTTCTTTGCATGCATGTGGTGTATGTTTATTTATCTAAACTCCAGAATATATATATAAGCCACAAATCTAAAAAATACTAACCTCCAGCCACTTAACAAATCACAAAACTCCCAAAACAGTCCCTAAATTCCAACCATGACGCCTTTTTCATGTGTTTTTGTTCTTGTTCTTGATTTGTAGTTTAAGCATGTGTTGAGGTGAGTTTGGGACAGATTAGAAAGGGGCTTGAGATAAAGGATTAAAGAGTTACTTACTCGGAGCTTTAATCTTAAGGTTGATGAAGAATGGGACTTAGCTTTGATGCCTTCTTCCTTCTTCTTGATACTCCTTCTTCTTTTCTTCTTTCTTTCTCTCACTCTCACACTTAGAATTTCAGATTTGGGGCTCTAGGGTTCGGTCACATATATTTTTTATAGACCAAGAGTTGGGTGGATGCAATTATGCATGTCTCCATTTTGGACCAATGCATGCCATGCTTCCTATGACATGGATATGACCTAAAGCTTGTCACATATATTTTGTGTAAGAAAGGGTTCAGCCATGACAGATTTTGGGGCCCAAGATCTGAATTTGGTGACTTATTATTAAAATATTAAAGGTTTGATGATGTATTTACACTACATTATAAAAAAATGTCCAAAAATTGACTTAATGTAGAACTTTGGATACTTTTTTCAATGGAATTGATATAATTTATTCATTTTATGATTAGTATATTATATTAGTGATTTATAATCATTTTGGCACCATTCAATTATTTGTGTTGGTGGTTTGGCTAAATTAAGTTATTTTACAACGATGTGTCAATTTAGCTTAAACTTAACTTTTTGTGTACTAGATTTTACTTGGTTTGATTTAATATTGTAGTATTCTTACTCTTTCTAGTTTAATTTTTCTATATTATATATACATTGATTTGACTTGATAAAGTAATTTGATATATATATATATATATATAATATATATATATATAGATTTATCATCATGGAGATTTTCTATAAATTAGCAAAATTTATACACTTGTCAAAGATATCATGCCATGCAAAGGTAAAATGGTCTTTTTTCTTATTTTGATTATTTTTGTATTATTTTCTTCAAATTGTAATTGGGTCAAAATTTGGGCCAAGACTATATTTCTTTTGTTAGGCTTGTTTTATGTTGTTTTGGGCTTGAATTAAACTTCTTGTTGGGCTTGATTAAAATTGGGCTTCACTTAACATTTATAGGCTAATGAGTTGGGCTTAATATATTTGGACCATACTTAAAATTTCTTTGGGTTTAAATTCATCAGCTATAATTGTAATTCTTCTTAGGCTAGATTAGTTGGGCTTTATTAAAAGATATGGGCTTCGAAATTTTATATGGTCCTCTTGTTGGCATTGGGCTCATTTTTAAAATTTTTGGGCTTGAATTTATATTTGGGCCTTATTTCTAATCTTTCTATAATCCATGATTTTCTTAGCTCTAGTTGTAGTATTTTGATTCTATGATTTTATGTGATTTTCTTCTTATTTGATTAAAAGTTCATGTAAAAATTACACTTGGGTTCAGTTTGTGTCTCTTTCGTAATTCCTCTATCCTTTTGGATTAACTTGTAAATTTTTATGATTGTTTATGATTTTAGGTTTCTAGATTTTAGTATTAGAGAGTTCAATATTCTGTAGGGTTTTACTTTGAATCTTAGAATTTTATTCTCGTCCTAATTCAATTTTGGGGTTCTAGTCTTTGTAGATTTTCGTTACTAATTTCGTAATCTGAAATCGAGTACTTTTCTATACTTATTCATTAGTTAGTGTCTATTGTAGAGAACGGATGAGAATTACCTTAGGAACTTTCGTGCAGATAGGGAGAATTGAGGAACTTACGGGTAATTTGTCATAACTAAGATTGTTGACGACTTCTAGAGTGATTATGAGTGAGTTTTACAGCATTTTTTATAAGAGGTTTGCATTTTAGCATGGATTTACCAATTGTTGGGGGTATCTTGGGCTAAAAGTGTAATTATCTAAAAGTTCAGGGTTAAACGTGCACTTGGCTTCCCTATTCCTTAGACTTAGAGTCTTGCTAATTGTGAACGCCTTTATATTGGGTTATTTTTAAAATTTTGTTATTGTTGTGGATCAAACTGTAATTTTCTTTTCTCTTATGAGGTTCTAGGGTTTTTCGTTTTATTGACTTTTGGGTAATTTGATGGTTCTTTTAGGTTAAGATACATCTTTATGCTTTAGTTTTTTGATTTCGAGATCCAATTCTAGGTTTAATTATTTGAGATTCTTAATCTTGATCTAACCCTAATATGAAAGCTTAATTTCGGTTGATTTAACGTTCTTAATCAAGAGGCTTAAAAAACCAGGTCGTTTCAGGGTCTTTACATCCTACCCCTCTTAAACAAAATTTTGTTCCCGAAATCGAAAGAGTACCTTCATTCTGGAAAAGATGAGGATGATTTTCACGAATGGCGTCTTCTCTTTCCCATGTTGATTCTTCAACTCCTCGATGACCCTATCGAACTCGTGCTAACTCGTTAGTCTTTCCCTAAAAGTTATTCTCTCGTCTATCAAGAATCTTAACTGGACTTTCTTTGAATGAAGTGTCATCATCTAGTTTGAGCTCTTTCCAGTTCAGGACATGAGTTAGGTGTGCTATATATTTCCTCAAAAAAGAAACATGTAAGATTTTGTGCACTCTAGTGAGTTGAAGTGGTAGTGTCAGATGATAGGTAACTTCCTTAATCTTCTGTAAGATCTTAAATGGTCCAATAAAGCGAGGCAACAATTTTCCTCTCTTTCCAAAACGTATGATCCCCCTTCGTGGTCGTATCTTCAAGAAGACATGATCTCTGACTTCAAAAGCTAAAGGTCTCATTCTTTTGTCTGCGTAGCTATTTTGTTGACTCTAAGAAGTTATTAGTCTTTCACATATAATCCCAGTAGACTGGCTTCTCTGACTTTGATACAACAGATAGGTAAGCGACAAGGTCAACCGTAAAGTGCTTCGTATGGTGCCATGCTGATACTGGCCTGGTAGCTGTTATTGTAGGCGAATTCCATCAATGATAGATGCTTCTCCCAATTCCCTTTAAACATCATTACGTAGGCCCATAGCATATCCACTAGAATTTGAATAGTACGTTTTGACTGTCCATCTGTCTAGGGGTGGAAGGCATTACTAAAACACAAGTTAATGCCCAATAATTTTTGCGAACTTCCTCAAAATTGCGAGGTGAATCATGGGTCGCGATCAAAACAGGTACTCCATATAAGTGAACGATTTCTTGGATATAAAGTCAACTCAAAGCATCGAGCGTGGCCGTTATCCCAATCAGTAAAAAGCGTGCGATCATTGTCAGTCGATCCACCACAACCTAGATAGCATCGTGTCCCCATGATGATCTTGGCAGTCTGATCACAAAATCCATCGTTATGTGCTCCCACATCCATTTTGGTATTGGCAATGGTTGTAGTCTTTCCCCAGGTCTCTGGTCCTCTGCCTTAACTTGTTAACAAGTGAGGCATCTTGCGAGGAAAGATGTAACATCCCTCTTCATTTCACCCCACCAGTACAAACATTTCAAGTCTTGATACATTTTATTGCCTCTAGGATGTACAACAAAGTTGGACTGATGGAATTCCTTCAGAACGGCTTCTCGTAGATCTTCATTGTTTGATATGAAGATACATCCTGAGAATCATAGGCTTTCGTCCATATGAATAATCTAGTCGGTTGGTTAATCATTCCCCGTGAACCAAGCCTTGAGGTAGATCGTCTCTTGGTCTGTCATTTGTGCTTCTAAGATCTTGTTGACCAATGTAGGTGTGGATATGATGGCGCAAAGATATGCTCCTTGTTCCTTTTGTTAAGCTTCAAGTGGAATTCGTTCAAGGCACTAAACATCTTCCATTTCCTTATCGCAAGACTGACTCCTAAGGCATTAGACTTCCGACTCAGGGCACTGCTACAACGTTAGCTTTTCTTGAATGACACGACAATGGAAACCAGTAGTCTTCTAGATACTCCACCCAGCACCTTTGTCTCCTGTTCAGTTCCTTTTGTGTAAAAAGGTGCTTGAGGCTCTTGTGATATGTGAAGATTTCAAAATTTTCCCCATACATGTAGTATCACCATTGCTTCAAAGAAAAAATTACTACTGCTAGTTCGAAGTCATGCATTGGATAATTCTTCTCGTGATTCTTCAGTTCCCTAGAGCGGTAGGTTACGACTTTTCCCTTCTGCATCAGTACACATCCCAAACCTTCTTTTAAAGCATCGCCATACATCGTGTATCCTTCGTCTCTTTCAGGGATGATTAAGAAATAGGCACTTGTCAATTTTTTCTTGAGCTCTTGGAAGGAACCTTCACATTCGTTTGTTCATATGTACTTTACTCCTTTCTTTGTCAAATGGGTCATGGGTTTTGCCAGCTTAGAAAAGTCTTGGATGAACCTTCTGTAGTACCCAGCCAACCCTAGAAAGCTTCTACTTTCAAACATTATCTTAGGTTGCTTCCATTTCAATACTGCTTTAACCTTGGTCGAGTCTACTGCTACACCATGTTCAAAGACCACATGTCCTAATAACTTAACTTCTTTCAACTAGAATTCACAATTACTAGCCTTCCCATATAATTGGTTATCGCTAGAGTTTGTAGGACAATTCTCAAGTGCTGTTCATGCTCTTCCTATGAGGCTGAGTAGATTAAGACGACATCAATGAAAACTACCATGAATAGGTCGAGATTAGGAGTGAAAATCTTTTTTATAAAGCTTATGAACACGACAAGAGCATTGGTCAATCCAAATGGCATCACAATAAACTCATAATGACGATAAAGAGTGCGAAAAACTGTATTCATCTCTAATTTGTAATTGATAATAGCCAAACTGTAGATCAATCTTTGATAAATACTTTGAACCTCTTAGTTGGTTAAAAAGGTCATCAATCCTTGAGAGTGGATAGCGGTTCTTGATTGTAACTTGGTTGAGTCGGCATGTGACGCCCTAGGTCGCCTCTCCTAAGACCTAGATGGATGAGAAACGATTGTTATTAGACTTTAGCGCTCTCTTGAGAAACTCGGATTGTGCACATTCTCAGAAGAACCACCCGGCGCATCATCGAGTCGCGAAGCAGATCTCTACCTAAAGTTAAAACACAAAATGTCAGCCAGCGTTCGCACTTAATGCATTTTGAAGATCAATAACCCTGATTGCAAGACCTGCTAAGTAAAGGCTCATGCAACGTCTCTAACGGAGACCTACATTAAGGTTCCTATCGTCATTACTAATAAAGCTCGCATGGGAACCGTAGGAGTGTGGTACGTGGAAGTACAATGGAAATGCTATGGAACATGAAAGTAACGTGGGACTACGTGGTCAAACTCCAATGGTTTTAACCACACCTATTTTGGTTGGGCCCTTATGTGTTATGTGCCTCGCTCTTTGTAATCGATCTTTGTACTCAAACTCAAACGATAAGAAATACAAATGAATAAATCTTAAATTAACTCCTCGAGGTCCTAAAACCTAGAAACAATTAAGACATCAAAAAAATGGCAAAAATGCCCTTAGTGGCCGGCTACATTGGAGTTTGTGCCCAAAAAGTGACTTTTTGCCTTTTTAAGCTCAAAAAATGAGAAAAAAATTATACAAATTAAGCATTATTATGACCCAAGACTTTTTATACAAGTAATATACATACTAATATAATATTATAGACCAACAAAGACAAACAAATTATTATTAAAATTCTTACACACTTAAATAAGTCGAAAAGTCACATCTAATCAAAGTAGCTTAAAGTAATTTAATTACCGATATTTCAATAATTAATTGTTGTCAACATTTTTATAAACTAAAATAATAATAATAACACTAAAATAATTTATTTTATTCAGCTAGAAGACCAAAAATATACATCAAATCAATTTTAAAAATACTTTCTTGAACAATGTAGTGCCAAAATACAACCAAATAAGCACTTAAAGCAAAATTTGAGGACAAAAATCAACCAAATCGCCCCTTGGCCAAAATCCCACCTGAAGTTCTAAAATTTTCAGATTTTAAATCTCTTAAAAAGGGCCTTCACCACTAATGCAACCAATTAGAATTAAGAAAATTCAAAATTCTTACACAATGCAATTATTAGGCTCTACTAACTTATGTCTATAAAAGCACACCCTTAGCCCCTCTTTTGTTCTTCATATTTTGGTGGAGAGAGAGGAGAGAGACCACACTTGAGAGCTCTAAGTGTTCTTCAAGACTTGGAAGAAGAATGAAGGAGAAGAAGAAGAAGGATCCAAGGAAGGGAGGTCTTAGGAGACCATGGAGACACCAAAGCCAAGTCCTTTAGCCATCCTCCACTCTTAGGTCTTCAAATAAGGTAAGTAATTCCCTAAAACCTCCTGTTATTCTCTCATGAAATAGCCTCAACCCATCTCTATAATCAACACTAAGAATAAGAAACAAGAATTCACTCAAAAAGGCGTCGTAGGAGTAGATTATGGACTGTTCATGTAAGATCAAGTGTTACATGTGCTTGCATGTGAGTGTTTTTTGAGTTTTATGGCTTATATAGGTTTTGGAACTTTGGTTTGTATGAATATATAACATGCATGCAAAGAAAATACATTAAAATTATACCTAACTTGAGCTAAGTTACCGAAACCCTAGATAACCTGATTTTCTGAGTGTACCAACATTCTGCCACGAATTTTAAACTATCATAACTAATTGTAGAAATATGATCTAAATGTGAATTTTATGTCCAGGCCTATATTTTTAAGTTTTCTTTCATACAAAATTATTTTGAAGTGATTTCGTACCCAGGGTGTGTCCCCAGTAACTATTTTGGGATATATTCCCTCTGAGCACCCTGGGTGTGTCCCCGGTGTTCTAAAAGAAAGATTAGTTATTTATGAATACTGTTGGGTACCATGGGTTCGCCACTAGCCTTTTAATTTTGGTAATTTAGACTTTGGGTTGATACTAAATGAGCATCTTAGTTTTAATATGGGTAACTCTATAAAGTCCCATCACGGCAATGACAATAAGTCCTGAGGCAGCAATAACATAAAGTCCCGTCACGGCATTGACAATAAGTCCCTGAGGCAGTAATAACATAAAGTCCCATCACGGAAATAACAATAAGTACCTGAGACGACAATGACAACAAGTCCCGTCACGGCAATGACAATAAGTCCTTGAGGGGGTAATGATAATAAGTCCATACAGGCAATAGAAATAAGTCTTAAAGTGGAACTCCTATTTTTATTTCTGGATATAAGTTGGGTTGGGTACTTGCATCGCATTCATTTGCATCACGCACCGGTATACTTGTTCTTATATATGCTTGGGTGGCCGTAATTATCAAATTTGTCTGTCTCCTTGGCCTTAAATTGTATTGGGTGTTTTATGATATGCATTGTAGGATATTTTGTTATGAGTTTGTTAAAAGTTTAGGAAATTTGCTTCTAGGCTTCGGCTCATGGCATTCGTGCCACAGGTGAGTGTGATGAGTTCTTTGAGAAAGTCGCATTCGAAGAAGAAGACAAAATTGAAGAACAGAATGAGTGGCATGAGCTAGGGGACCCCGACAATGGTAGCTGAAGAATTGAGTTTTTACCTTTTGTTCTTTTTGTTTGGTTTCCACGAGCATATTGTAAATTTTTGTTGAATCCTTTGAAGAAACTGTAATCGTTAAGTACTTTTAATCAGTTTCAAACTCTTAATGATGTACTATTTATGATATTTAAATATGAATGAATGGCTATAATATTTTCTTTATCTATACTTATGTATGTACCGACATGCCTAGAGGACGGGGCGTCATAGTTGGTATCAGAGCCTAGGTTTAGTTAACCTTCAGGCCATGCGTTCTATTGCGTAAAAGATCTGTAGGGTGCGTTGTATTAATTATAATTATCATCTATGCATTATAAGAACAAAAATAAGCTGCGTCTAAGTCTTATAGCAAGTCGTGTTAGGACGTTACCAGGATCAGAAGCTACTGAAAATCTACATGCAAAGGACGAGTAAGAGCATCGAGACAAAGATCGGAGATCCATGCAACAAGTTAGTTTATTTTAAGGGAGATAGACGGGAGTACGCACTAAGAGAAGTTTCAGATATCAATTTTAGAGCCACCGTTAGAACCCCGCAACTCCATCCTTACAAGTTTTTTTCTCGTTTACCCCAAGCCTTTCTGTTAAGTTTTATACCTATCTGGAGTTCTTTGTGTATCATTCCTTCTTATATCATCAGTCCTCAACGGTACCGTCAAGTGTCGTTTGTCGGCAACTCTTATGCACCCATGTCTTGTTGATAATACTATCAAAAATTAAATCCTAGAAAATACCTTTATCCTTAAATTTTCACACCTCAATGATGACCGGTATTTGCCTTTGATTCTCCTCTGAATCAAGCCAGCCTCCTTGAACTAACTCTTCTTTCGTAGAACTCAATATCAATTCTTTGTTAATTATCCGTTCTGGACATTCGAGATTGATAAAATCTTTGTCATCGTTCATCTTCTCTCGATTCTAAAACTACAATCTGTTGTAATGATTTTCGTGAATTCTTTTGTACACTTTTGAAATCCTTACCTAGAAAGTAGACATGGATACTTGAATTGAAGTACATTAGGCAGACGTAACTTTAGGGCAATTATTTAGTTTGGCTGCCTACTGCTTAACATCTCTTTTATCATAATCTAATTGTACTAGATTAGTTTCAAGGACATTTGTTTAAGTATTGTTCACTATCTTCCTCTTGTTTCACCTACATTTGAACCCTAAATAACCACTCAATTTGTGTTAACGGTGACTGCCTTAACCATGACCATTTAACCTCATACAACCTATCTTTTGAACCATTTGAGAATCTTTCCTTGAATCTCAATAAGGGATTTGTTCACCATCCCTAAGCCACTCTAACCCCCAGTCACGTATCGTGCAGTCTAGTACATCATTCGAAATTTTTAGCTAAACATTTGACCACTCGCCACCCCAGGTCACCTCTCCTAAGACCTAGACCGATGAGAAATGATAGTTATTAGACTATAGCACTCTCTTGAGAAACTCGGATAGTGCACATCCTTAGAAGAACCACCCGGCAAATCATCAAGTCGCGAAGCAGATCTCTACCTGGAGTTAAAGCACAAAATGTCAGTCAGCGTCTGCGCTTAACGTGTTCTGAAGATCAATAACCCCGATTGCAAGAATTGCTAAGTAAAGGCTCATGCAACATCTCTAACGAAGACCTACACGAAGGTTCCTATCGCCATCACTAATAAAGCTCGCATGGGAACCGCAAGAGTGTGGTACGTAGAAGTACAATAGAAATGCTACGGAACTTGGAAGTAACATGGGTCTACGCGATTAAACTCTGATGGTTTTATCCACACCTATTTTGGTTGGGCCCTTATGTGTTATGTGCCTCGCTCTTTGTAATCACTCTTTGTACTCAAACTCGAATGATAAGAAATACAAATGAATAAATCTTAAATTAACTCCCCAAGGTCCTAAAACCTAGAAACAATTAAGACATCAAAAAAATGACAAAAATGGCCATAATGGCCGGCCACAATGGAGTTTGTGCCAAAAAAGTGATTTTTTGCCTTTTTAAGCTCAAAAAATGACAAAAAAGTTGTACAAATTAAATATTATTACGACTCTACTTTTTATACAAGTAATATACATACTAATATAATATTATAGACCAACAAAGACAAACAAATTATTATTAAAGTTCTTACACACTTAAATAAGTCAAAAAGTCACACTTAGTCAAAGTAGCTTAAAGTAATTTAATTGCCGATATTTAAACAATTAATTGTTGTCAACATTTTTATAAACTAAAATAATAATAACAACACTAAAATAATTCATTTTAAGAAGCTAAAAGACCAAAAAGATACATCAAATCAATTTTAAAAATACTTTCTTGAACAATGTAGTGCCAAAATACCACCAAATAAGCACTTAAAGCAAAATTTGAGGACAAAATTCAACCAAACAGCCCCTTGGCCGAAATCCCACCTGAAGTTCTGTAAATTTCAGATTTTAAATCTCTTAAAAAGGGCCTCCGCCTCCCATGTAACCAATTAGAATTAAGAAAATTCAAAATTCTTACGCAATGCACTTATTAGGCTCTACTAACTTATGTCTATAAAAACACACCCTTAGCCCCTCTTTTCTTCTTCATATTTTGGCGGAGAGAGAGGAGAGAGATCATACTTGAGAGCTTTAAGTGTTCTTCAAGACTTAGAAGAAGAAAGGAGGAGAAGAAGAAGAAAGATTCAAGGAAGGGAGGTCTTGGGAGAAGGAGACACCAAAGTCAAGTCCTCTAGCCATCCTCCACTCTTAGGTCTTCAAATAAGGTAACTAAATTCCCTAAAACCTTCTGTCATTCTCTCATGAAATAACCCTCAATCCATCTCTATAATCAACTCTAATAATAAGAAACAAGAATTCACTCAAAAAGTCATCGTAAGAACAGATTATAGACTGTTCATATAAGATCAAGTGTTGCATGCGCTTGCATGTGAGTTCTTTTTGCGTTTTATGGCTTGCATAGGTTTTTGAACTTTGGTTTGTATGAATATATAATATACATGCAAATAAAATACATTAAAATTATACCTAACTTGAGCTAAGTTACCGAACCCTAGATAACCTAATTTTCTAGGTAAACCAACATTCAGCAACGAACTTTAAACTATCATAACTAATTGTAGAAACATGGTCTAAATGTGACTTTTATCTCCAGACCTATATTCTTAAGTTTTATTTCATACAAAATTAGTTTGAAGTGATTTCGTTAGGTAGAACTCAAGATACACCCTTTTTACCAAAGAGTGTCAGATTTTGATCACTCTGAGTTTCTGACACAAAGACCCTAAGTTAGAATGTGAACCGAGCTTAGGTCAAAACATAAAACTTGTAGACAACACATTTTTATTGTTGCCCACGAAAAATGAGCCAAAAAGATAAAGACTGGATGGGTCAAAGTCCTTCCCAAAGTCATTGTTGTGTTTAAGTGACTCACAAAGCTCTCTATCACACATTGTTGTAAGACCAAAAACCTAAGTTTTAAAAATCCAAATCCGAAAGTGGTAAACATGAAAAATGTAGCTAACATATTAAACTAGATACTAAGAAAATATCAGCCCAAAATACCCTCGTATGGACCCCAAACATTTTGAGCATTCTCTATTGAAAACCTATTATGCAGACCTTTTTTAGGCTAACTGAACCCACTTTATAAAATGGCCAAACTCAACAACTTGTTTCACACAACTAGCCTTAGAACAAACTATGAAACTTGTAGGGAACACCTTAAACTAAAACTCCCCCAAAACTCATACCCATAACTCTTGAATTGGTTCCCCAAAACTGTGGCTAATAGAGGCCTAAATTCTGTACTTTTCTCTGTAAAATGCTGAATGATTTTCCCTTAATTAAAACAAATGACCCTTTTACTCTAGGAATTACCTTAGTGTTAAATGTGAAAGTTGTAAAAATTATTTTTATCTAATTGGTGTTCAAAATTTAGAAATTATATCTGTGTCTAGGTACTTCAAAACACTTTCGTAACTTTAAATTTGACGATTAAACATTTACCTAAATTTGGCTAAGTGTGTGAGTGGCGTGTTACTTTATGAAACTTGAACATAGGGACTTTAAATGATTTGTGTGAGTGATTGGTATATGAAATTAACAATTTGATTAATAGAAACCATGCCGATAGGTTAGAACCATATCACATGAGTTGTAGATTATGCTTCGTATATTTATACTTTATGTTTTAGTGAGTTGTACCTTGTGCTATACTATGATGTTATGCTATTATCAATTGTACACAAGAAGCATATTGCACATGATGAGCATTCCTACATTTGCATCTTGGGTTATCGGAGTCCATTCCGTATCTATCGTGGTGGGTTGGGTTATATTGAAATTATTCTTTTCTCGGCTCCTAGTCTAGGGCGTCCTTGATAGCCATTTTTGTAACTATTTTGGGATATATTCCCTCTGAGCACCCTGGGTGTGTCTCCGGTGTTCTAAAAGAATGATTTGTTATTTATGAATACTATTGGGTACCACGGGTTTGTCACTAGCCTTTTAATTTCAGTAATTTAGATTTTGGGTTGATACTAAGCGAGCATCCTAGTTTTAATGTGGGTTACTCTATAAAATTCCATCACGGCAATAACAATAAGTTCCTGAGACGACAATAACATAAAGTTCCATCTCAGTAATGACAATAAGTCCCTGAGGCAACAATGACAACAAGTCCCATCACGGCAATGACAATAAGTCTCTGAGGTACCAATGATAACAAGTCCCATCACGGCAATGGCAATAAGTTCCTGAGGCGGCAATGATAATAAGTCCAAACAAGCAATAGAAATAAGTTTTAAAGTAGAACCCCTATTTTTATTTCTAGATATAAGTTCGGTTGGGTACTTGCATCGCATTCATTTGCATCACACACCGATATACTTGTTCTTATATATGCTTACCTGGCCGTAATTATCATATTTGTCTATCTCCTTGGCCATGAATTGTATTATGTGTTATACAATATGCATTGTAGGATATTTTGTTATGAGTTTGTTAGAAGGTTTAGAAAATTTACTTCTGGGCTTTGGCTCATGGCATTCGTGCCACAGGTGAGTGTGATGAGTTCTTTGAGAAAGTCGCCCTCGAAGAAGAAGACTGAATTGAAGAATGGAGTGAGTAGCAGGAGCCAGCGGACCCCGACAATGCTAGCTAAAAAATTGAGTTTTTACCTTTTGTTCTTTTTGTTTGGTTTCCATGAGCGTATTGTAAAGTTTTGTTGAATCCTTTGGATAAACTGTAATCTTTTTGTACTTTTAATCAGTTTCAAACTCTTAATGATGTACTATTTATAATATTTAAATATGAATGAATGGTTAGAATATTTTTCTTATCTATACTTATGTATGTCCCAACGTGCCGGAGGACGGGGCGTCACACGGTGGAAGTTGATACAAATTCCCAATGACCCATCCTTCTTTACAAACAAGGTTAGTGCTCCCGATGGTAAAGTACTAGGTCAAATAAATCCTTTCTCTTAAAGTTTTTCTAGCTGTGTCTTTAGTTCTTTAAGTTCGGAAGGTTCCATGCGATGGGGTGCCATGAAAATTGGAGTGGTTCTTGGTTGTAGCTCGATACTAAAATCTACATCTCCATGCGGGGGTAGACCCAGTAGTTTGGCTAGAAACAGGTCAGTGAACTCAAAAATTAGTCTCGCAAGTTCGATTTCAAGTTGAACCTCGTCGTTTAGTGTCAAAACTGCTATCCATCCATTCTTAATTCTGTGCTAAGGGACTCCATAATCTTCTTGAGGAAGGATATGTGATCTATCCCTCTTAAACTGAATACGCATCCCGTCTGTAGTAAAAGCAATTACCCTCATTAAATAATAATCGATGATTTCCCGATGGCTAGATAACCAGTCTATGTCGAAAATAACGTCAAAATTGCCCATCTTAATTACTCTAAGGTCGCAAGACAGATGAAAGCCCGAGATCTCTAGATCACACGATTTGTAGGCTAGTTCTATTCGAAAACTTCCCCCCAAAGGTGATGCTACGCTTATCAACATTTTTTAGGGTTCGTGTTCTAGATTTAAAGAGGTAACACATGCAGCAAATATAAGCGAGTGCGAAGCGCTTGAATCAAATAGAACATGTACTCATTAATTAGAGAGAATGGGGTACCTTGAATGGTAGAGGGGTCACATTCTTCTTCTTCTTGGTGTCTCAAAACTTTAGGGGCTACTGGTACCCTAGCCATTTTGAAACTTCTTGTGTTGCCAGGCTTGGGCTGTTGTTGGTATTAGGGTCTTGAGCCCTTGATTAGAACTTATTGATTGTTCCTGACTTGTACATTGGGATTGTAAGTTTGCTGCCAGTGTGGACAGTCACGAATCATATGTCCTTCTTGTGCATTGGGACTTAATGGTAGAGGGGTCACATTCTTCATATTCCTAGAGTGTCAAAACTCTAGGGGTTGCTGGTACCCTAGCCATTTCGAAACTTCTTGTGTTGCATGGCTAGGGCTGTTGTTGATGTGAGGGTCTTGAGCCCTTGATTGGAACTTGTTGATTGCTGTTGGCTTGTGCATTGGGATTGTAAGTTTGTTGCCATCATGGAGAGTCATGAATCATATGTCCTTCTTGTCAGCACTTGAAGCATTTTCCCGACATATCCATTCAGTCACCCCTTGATCGGTTCTATTGAAATTTTTGTGAAGGACATGAGTACGGCTTTTGTGAACTTCCTCCATGGTTGTTTCGAACTAGGCCTTTCTAGGTAAGCCACCCTTCTTATTCTGGTCCCAAATTCTTCTGGAATCTTTTAGCTCTTTTTTAGCTACCAAAGATGTTTTTACGACTTGTCCATAGGTAGGTAACTGCAACACTGCTACTTTCCCTTTTAAAGCGGGTTGCAGACCCCATTGAAAGCAATTCGCATACTGTGTCACCGACATCATTCCCTACCTCAGCCTCAGGAATTCCTGCACTATATCCTGCTTTGAGGTAGTAGGAAAATACTTTTCTCAAAAAAGTTCTTTAAATTGAGCTCAAGAGAGGGTCATCACATCAACAGTGGTTTGAGTCATCTCCCACTAGTAGTCGGCTTCACCTTCTAGCTGATATGTTTCTAAGGAAATCCTGTTGCCTCAGTTCCCGATGCTTATTGTATTCATAATCTTATTAACTTGTCTCAACCACCCTTCTGCCAATCATAGAGTGGCATCTCCATTAAAGGTTGGAGGTCATTGTCTATGGAATTCTGACAATAACCAAGCTCGATCGTGTTGGATTCTTGATAGGGGGTTCCTATTTGTTGCAAGGATTCACAAGGCTTGCGCCAACTCTCCCAATTCGGGATCTCAATTATTTTCTTCATGTGGTGGATCATGCGTAAAGAATTCTAATATCTCATGCTGAATACCTCTACCTCTTCCTCTACCTCTACATCCCACCATTCTTTAAGGAAAAATGGGACACATTTTCACTTATTTGACTTGCATGTTCAAGTTGGGATTTTTTTTTTTGATTAGGTATATGTAAAATTATTATGTGTATTATTATAACATAAATGGGATCACACACATGTAACACAAAGATATTGCATTAAATTTTTTTCATTTGAGGGTTACAAGATTGATTCTAACACTACTAATCTAATGATACTAATCACAGAGGACTACAACAAAAGCAAAAAGGAAACAGCATAGCATGCCTCTACTCTATAAATAACCCAGGGTAAGACCTACACACTAGGGTTTCCACCTCCTAAGTCGTTTCAGTAACCCAATAGCATTCCCAATGGACCTTATAGTACCACGTGTTGGGAAAAAGTGGCTCCCTCCCCTCCCGGTCCAAAATGATGGCAAGAGGCTCAGTATAGGTCTCTATATCATCGAAGTCCAGGTATCTATCATCGTGGAATATCTTTTGTTCATCCTAGGCCTACGGCACTACAAATAGGTGTATGGGACGGCATCTGCAATGTGTCCAAGAAAATTAGGAGGTATGCGAGCTGATAGGTGGAGGGGCTCAGACGCCAAGTATGGTAACTGGCCCAAAGTAATAGTAGGAGGCCACTATAGTCTTCCACGCGCACCTTACTAAATGGGATACCATGACGTAAACCTGGATACCCACCGGAAGAAAGATGAATATTTTGGTATTTCTCCACCCAGGCTCGATGAATCCTTATCCAACCTCCTCTGGCTCCTTAGGGTCAATAACCACCCCTATGTCTTTTGTCATGGCGGTCTCTACAGCAATTTCAACATGAGCTACTAGGAATGCCCAAGCGAGGGGCTCCACCATCAAAGGTTCTTCTTCAAGGTCGTATTCATCAGGATCTAATTCAAATTCGAGGTTGGAGAGCTAACCATTTTCCATAGAATGAGATTCATTATCAAACTCTACAGGATAGCCCAACACATATTAGACTTAAAGTATTAATATAGCTTACACTTTGCATAGAGGCATGATATAAATAATTATAGCTAACACATAAATATTACAAATAATCCTATGGTCTACCCAATACTAAGGTCTCTAGGGTCTCGAAACCTAAGATCTAATACCAAGTTGTGACGATCCGATTTTCGGAGACATTTTAAGTCACAAAAGAAAATTTTCCTTTATCAATTTAGAGAAAATAACTTAATTTTTTTAAAAACAAATTCACACTGATTCAAATAGATAAATTAAAGGGAAGTAATCTTCATCATTACCATCAAAAGGAATCTCCAAAACATATTACAACCCAGAATTGAGTTGCAACGCCCAATATGAATAACTAGAACCGTACAAACATATCCTTATCGCACACAACTCCAGGAATACAAGTAGGCATATAACAAAATCTAAGCAATTATAATCACAAATTAAATTCATAAAAGTTTCAACGTAAGTTCACAAGTGTTCTTTGCTCAAGTTTCCAAAAGTTAATCGTTGTTCAAGAAAGTGATTTTCCCAGGTCTCACCAAAGAGTCCATCCCATACTCATTACCGTGTTATCACAATGGTCACTCACTTCCATGGTACCATTACGTTCCTATACATCTTGTCCCCACCACATCACCCTTCCCGTCCAGTACTAAATGTACTCGGCTAATTGCCTTGATTCGCGATTTATCGCCGTCACTCTCCCCGTCATATACTACTTGTACGCGAATGAGTGCCATGAGGCGGATTGAGACAAGACTTTTTCAATATTAGAAAAGAGGGCATTTTCATATATTTAAAACCAAGTGCCAAACCCAATTCAATGTTCAAATTTTTACTTCAATTCCCAATTTGGTATATTGTACTCAAACATAATAAGAAAGCATTCCATGAATTAAAATCAATTTCGAACCCAATATCAAGTCTCCAACAAACCTCAACATGATCTTAATTTTCAATTACTCACACCTAGCTAGGTTTCCAAGAATAAACCCCAAAATCCTTAACATATTATTATGGAAATAGAATAGTTTCATGGATAAAACCTTAATCCAAGTCTCAATTTCACAATCTCTCTCTACAAAATATTTTCACACCTCAAGAACACATTACACCTAACCTAGGGTTTTCTAGATTTGAATAACTCTCATGATATTTATGACATAGAATGAAATTAAATGCATATATATCACACATCTTCATAAGAAAGTTAGAATCCTACCTCGTTAAGTTGAAAATTGCAAACCCAAACACTCGCAAGAATGTCAAACTTGCCAAAATAAATTTTCATTCAGTTGGGGTTGAAGCTCTTGATGTGTAGAACAAATTTTTCTTCTTGACCTTTGATCAATTCCTAGCTTGAAGCCATCAAATCTTAGAGAGAGAGAGAGAGAGAGAGAGAGAGAGAGCTAGCTTTTTGGCTTCCATAGAGTTTATTGAAGAGAAATAGGGAAGACAAAAAAAGAAGACAAGGAAGAGAGAAAGAGACAATTTTAGTGGGAGAAAGGAAAGAGATAGCTTCCCTTAGAAGCTTGGGCACAATCTCCTAGGCCATTAGCTCAAATAATGCCCAAAAATTCCCATAAGCCCCCGCGATGTATTTAATTCATGCATTCGTATTCAAATCATACTAAAATTAATATTTTAACTTTAAATTAATTTAAAATTTTATTTTTGAAAATTAAAGAAATTTAAAATTATTCTCGAATTAAATTTCTTGAACCTCAGCACACATGCGGGTCCAACAAAACTTGTTAAAAAGCTACCGAGCTCACTGACCACACATATATAATGAGCAGACATGCCCAAACATAATACCAAAGAGATAAACTGTAACGACTCGGTACAGACCCTAATTGTAACAACCCTTTGATAATGACCCATGTAATGACCATGCTCCGACCCTAGTGTTAGTGACAAATAGTCCACGAGACCATAGAACGCAGAAGAAGTTCAGAACCCTAACTCGAATCGCAAACTCTAAGTTCGGCCTGAAAACCCTAAAGAGGTCCAAAACTCGGGCAACAAAACCTTAATACACGGAGAGTCTCCTAACATTCTAAATGAAGTAAATATCATGAAATAATAAATTAAAAATCAAAAATTCTCACAAATAGGATAAAATGACCGTTTTGCCCCTAGTACAGCAAAAAACCTTAAAAATCCATATTTTGACATATGGATACTCTAAATCAAGAATTTAAGTACAATTAAGTGGTAAAAGACAAAATAATATCAAAAATGACAAAAATACCCCTTAGTGGCCGACCACCTTGGGAAATGTGCCTAAAAGTGACTTATTTTCTTCTTTTTAGCTTTAAATGATGAGAAATGTATTAAATGAGGCATTATGATGATCCCAAACTTGTTGAACAAGTAATATATCTAATAATATAGTGTTATAAGTCAACAAAAGCAAACAAATTATTATTGAAGTTCATACACAACAAAATAAGTCAAAAAATCCTATATTGTCAAAATAGCGTAATTTGACTTAAAAGACTACATCTATTTAATCAATTGCTATGGAAATAATGATAATACATGAAAATACTATATTTCTCATAAACATACAAAAATAATAAGTCTCGGTCGAAAAAGACACCAAAAATATATATCAAATTAACTTTTAATGCATTTTCCTATATAATAAGGGCACAAAAATCGAGGCAAACCCCCTGATTGATGGGAATCAGATTTTTTGTCCCCTACTCAGCCCCCTAGCTACATCTAGCCTCTCCATATGTGAATTTCAGCCATCACAACTTACATCAACTCAAATCAAAATCTAAATCTAATGAATGAAGTGAAGAAAAGGAAGCTTCCTTGTGTACTTTTGTCCCCCATGTGTTCCCTTGATTTTCCTATAAAAGGAGAGACAAACAACCTCTTCTCTAAGTGATATTTTCGTGCATGAGAGGGGGAGAAACCAGAACACTTTGTTCTTGAGAGTTTGGGAGAGTTTGAGGAAGAAGAAGGAAGGAGAAGAAAGAAACCGAGGCAGATTTCGAAAGCTAAGTCCAAACTCATCCTACACCATTCTTTGATCTCTCAAAGAAAGTAAGTAAAACCTATAAACCTTCTCTCTAATATCCCTTAAAATATCCCTCAACCCATCCCTTTAAGCCCCTTAAGAATCAAGAACCGAAATCGAACCGAAAAGGCGTTGTAGTTGGAAACCTAGGGGCTGTTTTATTTGTGAATGTTATGAGAGGTTGTTGTACGTTGTTATCTTTGATATTTATAACATCTAAGTGTTCTGGAGCCTTCATATTGAAGTTAGAATCACAAGCATGCAAAGAAATGGAACAAAAACATGACATGTCACAAGTAGAAGACCTAAACCCTAAGAGGCTTGATTTTCTAGAACTTTTATGTTTCTTCCCTGAGATTTGAAACTCCATAACTCTCTATATAAAATTGATAGAAGCTTGATTTTTATGTCCAGAGTTATATATTTGTAATATATTTCATCCAAAATTAGTTTCAACTCATTTGAACGACCAGAACTCGATCTATTGCAATTTTACCAAAGTGTGTCAAATTATGACCTGTCAACATTACTGTGTTTGAAAACCTATTTTAAAGTGAGATCCAAACCTTGGTCAAAACATAAAAGTTTTATCCAACACGTATATCCATCCACCCACAAAAAATGAGAATAAAATACAGAGGTTTGATAGGTCAAAACCTCTTTTAAAGTCTCTGTTGAATTTCAGCCTCTGAGGAACATTCTGTCACATATTTTTATATAGCTCAAAACATCTATTTTTAGTGACCTATTCCAAAATTGGTCTACATGACCATTGTATGATACCTTAAAACCATTTCAAAGTCTCTGTCCAAAACCGGCTCTGCTGAGTTTTGGCGGCTGACAGAACCCACTTTTTAAAATGGCCAAAAAGTATAGTTTGTTTCAAACAACCACCCTTAGCTCAAAACATGAAACTTGTAGGAAACCTGTTAATATAGAACATACTAACAAATGGGCTCATTTGGACTTCATTTAGTGACCCAAAACCAAGAGCAATAGAAGCTAGTTCTTGGTAAAATCTTGAAGTAAGTGCTGAACCGTTTTTACTAAGTATGAAATGTTCACCCTATTGCCTTAGGATTTGGTCTTGGTGTTAAACATAAAAGTTGTAGAATATATTTTTATCTAAATGGTGTATAAAAATCATAGCTTAATTCCATGTCTAGATACCCAAAAACTTGATCGCCCCTTTTAATTTAATACTTGATTTTTGACCTTAAAAAGTTGTTAAGTGTGAATTGAGTACCCTTTTGTTATGAGACCCGAGTTTCTAAATGATATTTATTTAAATTAGTTAATTTGTGTTCCTAAGTGAATGTGTGATGATTTAGAACCCATGCTATCATATTGAATCATATCTTGAAAATTATAGTTCGTGCTTCACATGCTTGTACTTTATGCTTTACACATTATATCATGAATCCTGCCATGTTAGTTGATGCCATGCCATAAGTAGTTATATTTGCGATTCATATCACACATTATTAACATTGTCACTTGCATCCTGACATATTGGAGTCCATTTGTGCAAACCGTTGTTGGGATGGGCTATGTTGAGATTATCTTTCTTGGTTCTGTATCTAGGGCGTCCCTGGTTGCTATTTTTTGAAAATATTTTGGGATGTATTCCCCTTGTACACCCTGGGTGCGTCCCTGGTGTTTGAAATGGTTTATGGTTACTGTTGGGCACCATGGGTTCGTCGCTAGTATTCCGGTTCTTGTGATGGGATTATTACTTTGATTACTTTGGATGGCCTGGGATAAGGGTGGATGATTATTTTGCGGTCCTAAATCCCTCATATTGATACTTTATTTAATGTGAAACATCTCTTGGATTCTTTTAGACTTTGGGTTGATGCCAAATGGGTATTCTTGTTCTTAAGGTGGGTTTTGTGCGCATATAATTTTGGTCAGGTTTTGGGATAAGGATGTTTGGCCACCCCACGCTGTTGCCATTGAGTAAAACAGCTGTGGCATGACGCCCGGTGAAGTGGTTACTATTCGCAACGAGGCAAGAATAGGTTTGGTAATCAAAGTCCCATTAAGTCTAATCTGGTGATTTCTGGCGTGGAATTCCTGTTTCTTATTTGGATGCACTTTGGGTTGGGCATCTGCATTTCATACACGCATGTTTATTGATTTATTTACTATCCTATCATAAATTTGTCTATCTTCTTGACTATAAACTATACTAGGTGTTATATGGTATGTGTTGCGGTGAATTTTATGCTGTGAGATTAGTTAGAAGGTTGGAGTGTTTTGCTTCTGGGGCTTAGCTTATGGCATTCGTGCCACAGGTGAGGATGAGTTCTTGGAGGAAGTCAACCCCAAGAAAGAAGAAGAGTTGGAAGAACAGGGTGAGCCCCAAGAGCACGCGAATGCAGCTAATGCATTCTGGGGAGTTGAAGCTTCTGCTTTCGTTTTTATATTCAAATTTCTCGTGTTTAGTGTAACTTTTGAAATTTCTTGGTGGAACTGTAATACTTGTGTACTTTTGAAAGGTTTAGAATTCATTTATGATGTAATAACTAGCATATGTAAATATGAATGAATGGCTAGAATATCCATTTATTTATATTTATGTATGTCCTGATGTGCCCGGAGGACGGGGCGTCACAGTTGGTATCAGAGCTTTAGGTTTAGTGAACCTTCAGGCCTTGGGTTATGAGAGACTACGAGTTCTGTAGCATAGATTCTCTATAGAAAGTCTATATTATTAACTTAACCCCTATAATCTTAACAATTCAAAACCCTTACCTTAAGTTCCCCTTTCTTTTAGGATGGCGTCTGACGGAACCTGCCGGAGAACCATGGGCAGCATCGGAATCGGAGGACTCAGGCCCTGAGGAAGAACCCATTGAAGAGCAAGACCCGGTAGACGTATTTTCATTAGCATGGATGTTTCTGGACGAATGATCGGCTCAAGGAGAAGAAGAGGTCGAGGAAGTAGGGCAAATGAAGAACCGATGTAATAGGAGACAAGGTGGGCTTCGGAGCAGACGATAAGGAGGGACTTGAGGACGATGACGAGAACGAGGAACGAGCCATCGCCTTCTTTTATGATCCACTAGAGGCGCCATCACCAGAGCTAGATGATGATGAAGTAACGGACGCAATAATCTACTAGAGCTGCCAAGATTACTGCAAGGATTATCGTATCAGAGGACGGGTGTATACGAGAGTATTTTCTGAAAGGACACGAAAGTGGAAAAAGCCTGAGTCTTTTCCGAGGTACATGGATCTGCTAAGGGTATTGGAGAGGTGCGATGAAACCCCGTTTGAAGGTACCGCCAGGATTTAAAAGGCTGTTAGGAGATAGAATGGATGCAAAATGGATGCAGACACAGAAACCAAGGGATAGGAGGGGGATCATCAACCCGCACAACCCAGCAACCGACTTCAACAATCCAGAAACGTACCAGGAGATGCCAGTTGCCATAATCAACAGGACTCGTATGGGGCCATAGGGATTTTGGCATGTGGAAGTGCAGTGGCACTGCTATGGTATTTATGAGGTAACGTGGGAGTGTGACTCGATTATTCGGTATTTCTATCTGCATTTGTTCGTCTAGGCTTTAGTGCGTTGGGCGTTGTATCTTCTTCTTTGTTAGATGTTGTACGTGCGTTCTATGAACTTTTGAAACCCCTGCGCTGATTAGGTGATTAGAATGAAATGCAAATGTTTGTTGTTGAATTCTTCACAAGCTATCTTATAATCCCAAATTAAGTGTCACAAGATCCCAAAGCAGGAAAACAATCAAGAATTGATACAAGCGTCAAATCTCAACAATCTCCTAGGATGGTTGATAGACAACTGAACAACTGGTAAGCTAACAAACCCCTAAATGGTGAAACACCCGAACTAGCCTGAGTTTAACAAAAGCCACTATTGGAACCCCACAACTCTATTCATATGAGTTCCCTTCTTAAGCCTTTATGGAAACTCTCGTACCCAATTGAACCCCTTTGCATGTCCTCCTTCCAACTAACACCGGTTTCGAACGTTCGACATTGGTAAAATCTTTTACCCTCATACAATTCTCTCAATCTTGATACCACACCTTCGTGCAGTGATTTCGTAATTTTTTTTTGTTTATTCTTGAAATCCTAACTTGAGAAGCGGACTTGGATGCTTGAATTGAAGAACGTTAGGCCGATGTAACTTCAGGAAAAAGTATCTAGTTAGGCTGCCCCTTTTGATATCTCCATTATCATAACCTGATTGTACTTGATTAGTTCCAGGGATACTTGTTTAAAGTATTATTCATTATCCTCCTCTTGTTTTGCCTACATTTGAACCTCAAATGACCACTCAATTTGTGTCAACGGTAATTATCTTAACCGTGACCATTTAACCTCATCTAACGTATCTTTGAACCACCTGGGTTCTGCTCTAAGATGTTCTAACCCCGCGCATGCTTTTGATCACCGACCTTCAAAATCTTGTCCCAAAAATCTATAACTAACAACGATCATCAGGATATTACGTCACTGGGCCTTAGCGCTTTCATGGGAAACTGAGACGATGTACGAAAATCTCTTAACACCTCTTCAAGCGTGAAGCAGATTTCTTCATGATGTCACGGCTTAGAATATCTATCAACGTTCGTGTTTAATAAAGTTTTGAAGATCGAGGTTCCCGTTTGCAAGAATGGTTAAGTAAGGGCTTATTCAACTAACTATATCTTTTCAAAGGTCCTGACAAATAAGAACTAGGCCGTCAGCAATCCAAAGTTAGAAACAACAACTTCACACCAAAGGATTCGCAACACCACCATATAGTACAATTCAATCTTCTCCGTACTAGTTTTTTTAGCTGACCCACCCATCCGATAAATCGAGAAGTAACAGATGCATACCGGTAGTAAGGAAGTGAAAAGCGAGAAACAACCTCGAACTCATGATAACCTTAGTACACTAAGAAAAAAAGTACATTTATATACATCGATGTTCACACCGACCTTCCCACCAAAGTGTTAGAGCCTGAATTTTTTCCATCACTATCAAAGAACAAAGAATCTTGATCACTACAATGAACGTTTGGAGCCTGATGAAGAACTAACCACAAAGTCACAATGGATCACATGACTAAGTAATTACTACAACCACATATTTTATCATGTTTATTTTACCCTAGAATGACCAACCGCTTGAGAGAACGATCTAGTTATTGGAAGTGACATTTAAACCCAACGTTCTAGCACGCCAAGAACATACGGTAGAAGCCAAGAGGAACGGAGAAACCCTTGGAAGGACTAGAGAGAAAATGGAAGCATATGATTACAAACTTCGTCATTAGGATTATCAAGATCACCTCAAAGATCGGTAGCTCTTTAGCTAAATAATTCAAGGATTTGGATAATAAGAAGTTTGTGGAAGCAGTAAGTCCTATTGACCCCGAAGATTGTTTGAAGGGTGGAGTGCGCATTTTAGATAGACCAAGTTATTCACATAGTAGGTTCTTGAAGTATCAATTTGTATTCGTTTGGCGTATAGACTGTGTAACTCTTATGGAGTGGTGTTCAGTTATCGTTATGGTATCAATGTGAGTAGCAAGAATGTTGCTTTTGAAAAGATTTTGTGATGTGACCCGTTAGGGCAAGTTTGTTTAGATTGATGAGTAGATATTGCTGGTATAAAGAAGGAATTTTCTTATGGGAACGTATGAACTCTATGCGTGAGAAGTTAAAGAGCGATATAATTTTGTTATTTCTAGTGGAGTTGTGTAGCAGCTTAGTGTGAGTAGGTGTGAGGAATAAGTGTTTAGACGAGAAGGGTGGAAACGTAAGTGAGATTATACGAATCCATGGGTGTAATTTTTATAGTTGGCCTTGAGTGAATCGAGAGTCTTGGTAGAATGTGGATAAAATAAAATAATTAAAATGCAAAAGTGGTTCTTGGTTCGATTGTGTGGCAGAAAATGTGTGAAGGGATTGAGTGATGATGATAAGAGATTTTAGAATCAGGAGTTAATACTGTTCAGTTAAAGGATTGTAAGGTGGATGGTACGTATGTGAAGGAAACATGTGACGAGATTGTAATTGGATTCATATAGGTAAGAATATACCTAGAGAGCATTTAGTCTGTGTGGCATGTTTAGCCCTAGTAACTCATTAGGTTCAAGTGGCGATGTTAGTTTTGATGGTCGTAAGGCTAGAGTAGTCCAATACAAGGTGGTGATGTGGTTTCAAGTTAATAATCGTTAGTCGATCGGGAAGTAGTCTTCGATGTACATTTGAATATGGCAATTAGCTAGTTTTTGATAGAGTGACAGTCTTTCCAGACAAAAGTAGAGAATGTTTGAAATCAGTTTCGGTGGTGGGCCAGTTTAGAGACACATGATCGCTTGTGGAAATCGTACTCGATGTAAATTATATTTCGGAGCCAACGTATTCTCAAAGATAGACAGGGGTCGTGATACCATAAATTGAAAGTGCAGGAGTCAGATATACCTAAGACTGCCTTTAGGACTTGTTACGAGCATTATGAAATTGTGGCGATGCCTTTTGGGTTAATAAATGTACCTACTATGATTATGGATCTGATGGATCGAGTGTTCAGAAGCTTTCTAGATCAATTTGAGATTGTGTTGATAAACGATATTCAATTATCTTCTTGGAGTGAAGAGGAACACATGAAACAATTGAAGATTCTTTGTAGGTTTTGAGAAAGCACAAGTTGTATGTAAACCTTGGTAAGTGTGAATTTTAGTTGGACCGAGTGATGTTCTTAGGTCATGTTATATCTGGAGAAGAAATTCAAGTGGATTCAACAGGAGTAGAAACAACAATTAATGGGAAGAGGTTAACTAACGTGATAGAAATACGAATCTTGTTGGGGCTAGCTGGTTATGTGATATGATCCTTGGAGATTTGGTAATAGCTAGTTTAAAGTGTCAAGTAGGACGAGGCAATCTTTACTCTAAGTGCTGAATATATAGGCCTGGACTTATCTACACCCTCAATAAAGAACAACTCAAGTAAATAAGGACACAACTTTGGGGAACGAGAAAGCACAATGTCAGTAAATCATCCTTACCCTTCCAAACAATGAAGTACGGGGCAAAATTTTAGGGAAGAAATTTGTTTAAGGGGGTAGTTTGTAACGACCCGGTACAGACTCTAGTTGTAACGACCCGGTAATGACCCTGGTCAGACCCTAGTATTAGTGACAGATAGTCCATGAGATCATAGAACGCAGAAGAAATTCAGAACCTTAACTCGAATCGAAAACCCTAAGTTCGGCCCGAAAACCCTAAAAATGTTCAAAACTCGGGCAACAGAACCTTAACACCCGGAGAATCTCCTAACATTCTAAATGAAGTAAATATCATGAAATAATAAATTAAAAATAAAAAATTCTCACAAATAGGATAAAATGACCGTTTTGCCCCTAGTACAGCAAAAAATATTAAAAATTCAAATTTTGACATATGGATACCCTAAATCAAGAATTTAAGTACAATTAAGTGGTAAAAGACAAAATAA
>JAOTRH010084041.1:0-16979 GCA_034768845.1 Heliamphora exappendiculata | reverse complement strand
GAATTAATCGAATTTTTTAAATTTTGAAATTCAAAAGAACTACCAAATATATATATATATATATATATATATATATAACCCCCTTCTTTTTGCTTTTTGCTTTTTGTTTTTTAAAGAGAAAATAAACATTTTTTCGAGAAACATGTTCCAATTAGAGTGCTTTCAAAAGTTTTATCAACAAGTCGATTTTTTAAAACACTATGAACTACATTCCCAATCAAGTCTAACTTTTTAACCCATACAGATCGAATTTTAGGCATGGAATGAGGGTGCTAGGTTTTTAGTCAAAAGTACTTCTCTTCTAGTTAACCGCTTGAGCACCTAAAGGATCCGCTCGAGCACTATACTGCCAGTGAGTTATTTTGTCTCTCTGCCAGTTATCCGCTCAAGCGCTCAATCGGTCCTTTCGAGTGCCCAACTACCAGCAAGCTAACTCGTGAAGCCTTCTGCATCGGGATTTAATGTGTCCTAATATCCACAATGATGACAAATATAGACAAATTTTTTAAAATTATTTGACTTTAGTGAGGATTTTTGAAAAAAACTTCCCTAAGTTTGACCCTTAAATTGAATAGAATTATTTGGAACATTCACTGCTTTCATAAATTTGATTTTACCTGAGTATTTTGGGGTAGAAGATTTGTGAACATACCTAAGTCTGGATCGATCTGATGCCCCCTTTTGCACACTTAAAATTTCTTATAAGGTTAGAGAACTTGCATTCAATTTCTTAAGTGCAGCATTAGAAGTATCGAGATCTTTTTGCAAATTTAAAACTCTCGGCTCAAGTAATATTTTTGACTAAATATTTGCATGTAAATTTTTCTCAAGATTGATAATAGTGTTTTTAAAAATTTTGCATGATTCAATTAATTCTTCTCTTTCTTTTTCAGCAGCATTCAATTTTTTTGTTGAAACGACTTTATGAGTTTTTAATTGACTAACTTCAGTTAAATTTTCAAATAATTCATATTTCAAATTTTCTATTTCCTTTCCAAAAAACTTTTATCTTTGTAGTCAATTTTAAATTTATTTTAGTCAATTTATAACTTTCATCATATAATTTTTCATATGTATACTGAAGAAATTCACCATCTTCATGTTCACAATCAGATTCATTATTATTGTCGTCTGACTCACTTTGTGAACTTTCACAAATAGACTTGGGACTAGTGCATGTGTGTGTATGATCAACAGAATTTAATGAAGCAGTAAACGCAATAAATTTACCATTATCATTGTCAGAATTATTTTCAGAGGAACTATCATCCCATGTAATTTTAAGAGCTTTACTCTTTGTTTTTTTGGTTATACATTCATTTGCCACATAACCATAACATTGACATTCAAAACACTGTATATATCGGGATTGATTTTTGACCTTCTTATTATCATTCTTAGAATTAGTTTTGAGTTTATCTTCTCCTTTATTTTTCAGATTAAGATTGCTATAATTTTTATTTTTAAAAGCCTTTTTAAATTTTTTTAATAAAATATTTCATAATCTCTGCCTCAATCTCATCATCTTCATCACCCTCGTCAATGTCATCTTGAATCGTTTTTAAAGCCATACTTTTAGATTTTTTAGGTTGACGTAGACTAACTTCATAGGTTTGAAAATTTTCAACCAACTATTTCACTAGCAACGTATTAATATTTTTACTTTTTTCAATAGCGGTAACTTTTAATTGGAATCTCTCGGGAAGTGAACTCATAATTTTTCTAACAATGCGGGATTTCGAAATTTTTTTGCCAAGGATAAATCTAGAATTGACTATATCACTCAATTGGGCATAAAAATCATTAAAGATCTCATTATCTTCCATTCTAAAAGTTTCAAAACTGATAGTAAGCCTTTGAAGTTTTGAAATTTTTATAGTTGTAGTACCTTAATGAGTGACTTTAAGAATATTCCACGCTTCTTTAGCAATTTCAATTTCACACGTGCAAATTCGTCAAAATTCTTCTGGTGTGACACTACTAAAGATGGCATTGATAGCCTTGCTATTCATGCATATATTTTCAAAATCTTTTTTATCTCATTATTCGGTTGGTTTCAAATTAAAATCATCCCCAGCTTTGACAGTAGGTCGGATATAGCAAATATCAACTGAAATTCAAACTCTTTTATCGATGATATTTAAAAATGCCACCATCCGAGCTTTCCAATAAAGGTAGTTTCCTCCATCTAACCAGGGTTGTCTAATAGTCAAGTTTTCTTCTCTTGAAAATTTCATGATTAAGATTGATTAGGAGCGTTTTCCAAAAAAAAATTTATTTTTGAAAAAATTATTTTTAATCAAAAAAATTATAACACTTTTTTAAGTAAAAAAAATTATAATTATTTTAAAAAAAAAATAAACCCGCTCTGATACCAATTGAAAAAAAATATTTTTTATATTTTTTATTCAAACCAATTAAAAAATATTCTCTTTACGTTTTTAATGAATTTATGTCGTGAAATGCGAGAAATAAAGAATTAAACATCCAAACTCAACACACGGATATTTTTACATAAAAAACTCAACTTGGGTTAAAAACTACGGGACTACTCTTAGTCCAAGTAAATTAAGCACTAACCAATTGAACAGATATAAGACAACCACTTACAGAGTTTGATCGAATCTTTAATTCAAACGTTTTAAACTATCTTATCGAATTCACGTAGACTGTTTTCTACTTGATCACTACAGCAACGAATTCTCAAAATTTCACACGTACTTAATTCTCAATACTTTCACACTAGCAGAATTCTCTGTCGGTAAACTTAGAACGCCTTCTAAGTTAAACACGAACAATCTCGAAATTTTTAGAACTTGAAAGAAACTTCTGATTTGCTTTAGAATATCTGATTATTGAAGTGCAGAAGCTAATTTTTGTGGCTGGCGTATGGTGCTTTATATAGGTCTCAAAACCAGACAATTGGCATTTCAATCGAATTAAAACTGTATAGGGTCCGTTCGAGCGCACTTAGGACCGCTCAAGCGGTTATGTGCTAGATTACATCCTGCTTAATTGGCTTGTGCATTCAGCTTTGTCATTTGTACTTTAGTCTTCTGGCTTGAATAAAATTCAAATAAAGGAACTCTAATCCAATTAGAACTCACCAAATTAGGATCCTCCAAAATTTAGGATTTCTGAACCAATTAAAACTCAATAATTTTATCTTAATCCAACCACAATACTTCTAATTAATCCAGGAGTTTTACATACAACATACTATCTGAATTGCCATGCAAATAAAAAAACTTTAATTTATTTATTACAAATTAAATTCTTAACCCTTATTAAGGTGGAACTTGTGTTATTATACGTAACTTGTATGCGCATAATGTGTTTGATGTATTGAACCCATGGTTTTAAACTAACGAATGTGGAATCAAGACATTATGGTTTGAAAATGTAAAAAAAAAAAAACACCTAGTTAAGCCACTGCTCGAATCTTTTGAAAAACCAAACAAAACCTAAATGAAAAACTATTTTTGATGTTATTATCATGTGTGATTTATAATGGAACCTAAAGTTGCGCTTTGGTCACCCAAATAAACCCTTAATTGTTTTGTCCCAATGTTGATAGAAAAATAGTCTAATATCCCAAATTTTATAAAATTATATAAAAATTCTCTTAGTGCAAATTTTATGTTCTATAAGTTAACTTTCTTATAAAATTTAATTGGACCTAATTGGTTAGGTAGAATTTTGTAGAAGGCATTTTTACAAAATAGTGTTGTTTCGGAGACCTATTCTGTCCCACCAACATTGTTCCCTTTTTGGGAAGAGATTTTGGAAATGCTTTTTTTGTGAAAAAGTTTTCTTACTCATTTATCACCCTACCAAAATTTGTAATGTTTAGAGTATAAGTATTTTAGTAGATTTTTCTTGGAAGGAAAATGAGTCTGAATTTTTCGTTCTTAGAAATTAAAGTTATGATAATTCCTACTTGTGCTATTAGATTTTAGGTCTCTTAGTAATAGTTTATTCTTGTGGTTACTAGCTTTCTGGTTACGTGGTTGTTATGCGAATATGTCTTGTGGATTTATTTTTGTGGTTACTAATTTTTTTGTTACGTGGTTGTTATGTGAATGTGTCTTGTGGGTTACTTAGTACCGTTACTCGTTTCAATATCACAAATAACACGAACAATGAATAAATATTTTGATATCAGCTTTTGATGTGGGTGGGTGGATCCATGTATGTTTTGAGCCATACTGTGCCATAAGTCGTGTTATGTCATGAGTCGTGTTACGTCTTGAACCGTGTACTCAGATAAAATGTGTATGAGAACGTAACGTATAGGAACATAGTGTATTAGAACATATTAAAAGGGAACTTCATGGTACCTTGTAAAGAATATGAGTGATGACTTTTGGAGTGATTGGTTCCATATACGTCATAAACCGCGCTATGTCATGAGCCGTATTACGTCTTGAACCGTGTACCCAGATAGGTTGCATATGAGAACATGATGTATGAGAACATAGTAAATGGGAATGTTGCGTTATCGTGTGAGTAAATGAAAATAACATAACAAAATAAATTGGGATGGGACGGGCTCCCTTGTGTGAGACCCTATAAATAGTTATTGCATGTTTATGTGAAAAGTTTGAAACGGTCTTTCTTATCATATTGTTGGCTTTCATGCTTTTGTTCTTGTATATGATATGATTTAGTTTGTGGTTTGTGGGTAGAAGGCTAGTGATTGTTGGTTGATTGTTTTTTTCATACTGGGCTTCGCAGCTCACGACGCTTTATGCTAGAAGAAGATGAGGTCGAGGAAGACCAATTAGCAGAAGAAGATGTGGAGCCCTAGCTAGTGCAACCTTAGTGATTTTGAGGGATTTAACAGAGTAATATTGTAATAAGAATCACTTTTGGAGATTATTGAACTGTAGTTGAATTTGTAATTATCTTTCCAAAATCTCTTATGTTAGATCAGTAGCAGTTACTTTTGAAAAAAAATATATGCTATTTTTTGATGTCAAAATTAAAGACACTCCTTTTCCCTAAATGTTGTCTTTGAAATTCGGGCGTCACAACTCAGTATCAAAGTTTAGGTTTAGAAACCCTAGTGGCCATGAGTGTAGTTGGTAGAACCATGTTCTTTTTCTATTATTTATATAAATACTTGTTATTTGTACTTATAATGCGTTACTATATATTGAGTATAATATATTTAATTTGTTCTTTTAGGATATCTGTCACGCCCCAAACCCCAGATTCACGTGAAAGCCCATCAAAACGCCATTTATGAAAATAAAATCTTTAGTTGAAAAACCATTTACTCAAAATATACAGCATTTGTACAAAAAGTAACTAAGGTTCATCTCTCGTAAGCACTAAACATACAGTTCTATACATGCATAAGTATGTCGCCTCAAGGCGTACAAAACTCGCTTTCAGAAACATGCATCACATGTAAGACTACATGTCTCAAAAATAAGAAAAACTACAACAAGTCTTCCGCCACAACGGAAATCTATGTCAATTCCTCATGTTCACCTACACCTGAAAAAGTTCTGCATAAAATCTCACATCGTGAGCCGAAGCCCAATAACAATAGACTAAAAAGCTGTAAAGCAGGTTATGCAATCATAAGCATAAGGACCCAACCACATGAGTCAAAAATATTTTTCATCGTAAAAATCACCAATTTTTCATCAAGCTAACACGAGCCTTAAAACGATTTTTCTTCCTTAAAATCATGCATATCATGAATGCAGATATCATGCCACAATTAAGGAAAAACAGTAACAAAACAATATTCTCCACTCGGGTCACACAATCGAGGAAGAAATCAGATAAAATAAATCATATGTACCGACTCTGCCACACACAGAGACAAAGGTAACAACTATAGACTCCTGCCCATTACCCTAGTCCTAAACCACTTAAGGCTTATTAGGTAATGACAAGTTTTATACAAAGTCATAACAACGTAACCACTTAGTTTACGGGCCCGAAACCTGAGGATACTAAGCACCCACCACCTCATTTACGGGGATTAACCCAAAGGACCGTAGGGACCTACTCTGCGCACGTTTTCAGACTTCAACCAAGGAGCAATAGAAGCCCAACTCAACACACCCACTGTCACGGTACATCTATAAGATCATTTTAAAAACCAACCGTAGCTCAACTACGAAAAACTCATAAAACTGTTATACATCAACATGTATAAAAAGAGATCCAACATCCATCAACATGGAGATCTACTAGCATGCAAAAATATACTTTCATAAAAAATCTTTAAAAGCTGAGACTCAACCCCAAGGGTTAGCTCTAAATCTCCAAAAATACATTTTCAAGATTTTCACAAAACTTCCGTTTTCAAAATTATCTTTTTGAAAACCATGAATATCCACACATCCGAATCATGAAATAAATCAAGAAATGCGTAAAAACATATTTTTTACCCGAAAACTAAGATTTAAACATGAAAATAGCATTTAATGTATTTTCTACCCGATGAAAATACATATAATTACATATAGCACCCTTTAACAACTATACAGTCTAGAATCTTACCTCGGTGAGTCAAAACTCAAAACCTCAAAAATCAAACTTTGTCAAAATGAGAATTCGACCAAATGGATGCGAAGCTTACGACGCGTACAGCAAGGTTCTGTAAACAAACTAACAAAAAATCAAGCCCCGAGCTCATAAATCTAGAAAGAAGGCAGAGAAAACGTGAAACTTAACTTAGAAGTTATGCTTTCTAAAATATCTCCATGGTTGGATATTTAGAGAAACGGAAAAGTATCTCGCTCTAGTCGACTAAACAGCCTCATCCAATCGACTGGATGGGCTCACTGTCGACCCAGTCGACTGGATCTTCAGTCCAGTCAACTGGGCTGGTGGGTAACACGGTCTCTTACACCAAACAGGTTTTTTAGCCCAAAAACTAGCCAAACAAGCCTTAATCAAACCCGAGAAAGCGTAAAACATATCTATACATGCTGTTCTACGACAATGAAACATAAATCACTCGTCGAGGATATACATATAATGAACGAAACACGTCAAACATATATATAACTCAAAAAAAAAAACGAAACAGGGTCTCACAATATCATACAAGTGGTATTGAAAGAGAATTTCGTGGTAGTCTTGTTAATTGTTATAGCTAATTCTAGCACCAATTAAACCTACTATTATTGACCACAACTTTATACCGAATCATACACGCTGGTAGAATAGTTAGAATAAGGTTTAACAATCATAACAACCAAAAAGCCATTAGTAATAGTTATAATAACAATCGTTCTGCTAATAATGCTAACGCCAACAACACAACTGCCAATTTTTGTGTCAACAATCTCACTCAAATCTCAAAGCTAAAGTATATGAACATATCTACACACCACAAGTATTGTGATAAGCTCAAATTAAGATAAGGTAAACATAATGATCTTTCAGGGTGTTGTACCTTGACAGATCCTTTGCTTGAATTGTGATATTTCTAGAAGTTTTTTTGGTTTGTTGGTATGTCATTGGGGTGTTAGAAACAATGACGTAATACTAATTGTTAGAGAGTAATAATATTCGATCACCAAGTTGTGAATCTTGTACATATACATCATTATTCATGATTTATGGTATTTACATTAGGCTTACATAAGGATTTTAATATTGTTTATTAGGAGTTAATAGTGAGATCATATCAAGACCATATCTCGGTGATTATGTAATTTCATGTCCTTATCCTTAATCTATTAGTTGGTTGAAGAACAAGAAATGCAATGCTAAGAATATTTTATTAATGGCAAATAAGAAGAGAAAATATATTATTCTTGAACGACACTGGATGTATGATTATGTTCATGATTTACAAAATAGAGTCAATACTTTATGGACGATTACGAAAACCTGAGGCACCTTACGAGTTTGAATAGTTGACGAAAAAAAAAGTAAATGGTGTGTTGCATACTATATCACTATCGTACTTAAAAAAGCAGTCATAGCCAGATATCTTGTTTTTATAACTACAAAGATTCTATTAACGAGCTTTTATGGTTATTCTTAACATTATGAGTACTATTAAAATTATTTGAAGTTATATGGTGATAAGTGGATCAATAGAATTGAATAAATAATTAGTCAAGTTGTGATTTATAGGTTGGGAATGCTCGCCATTCGACAATGTATTCGATGTTAAAATTGTGTTATTTGGATGACAATTAGTATGTTGAGATAGGTTGTGAGTAAAGAACTTAAAAGTGAAAGGATAAACAAATAATATGAATAGAATGACTGCAGTATATTTTAAAATTACTGGAACAGATATGTAGATTTTGTAGTAAATTTGAATTATAAGTACAAAATTATTGGAAACAGGTATGGAAGGCTCATCCAATATTTTAGGTACAAATTTTTTTTAAGGGGAATGAATAAATTCGCTATCACCAATTATGTGTAATTCACATTCGCTTAACCAGTTGACTAGATAGTAACTTTTGTTTCTGTTTGACCCATCTCGACTCATTTCGATTCTTGAATTATGTAAATCATATTGATTTACCGCTATTGAACGATCGAGACAACATCCCCGAGATTATCCTTATTTTTTATTTTCTTGAAATCTTGATGAAATATTTCGTTGAGAGAATATTTTCAAACCCAATTATATAATTGTCCTCTTGAAACCCTTTTAAGGAGATTAGACTTGGATACTTGATTTGAAACACGTTTGGCCGATGTAATTTTACGATAAATATCTATTTTGGTTTTCATTGCTCAACCACATTTTTCTTGAAACCTAATTGTAGTAATTCGATCTCCATTGTCAAAAAATTTTCCTCGAATTCGACGTAATTAAACCGAGACACAATCATGCACTTGAATTCACTTTCAACGATCAATTACTTATTGAACCAACCAAATAGTTCTCAAAATTTTTATTTTTTCAAAATCAACTTTAGGTATAGAAATTACTAACCACGTATCAAAATGAATTGAGATATGAGCTAACACAAAATAACATAATGGTGACATATAACTTAGACAACTGAAAGTATACGAGATGAAGTATCCGATGCACGATTTGTATTAACAGCAATGGCCCTTGCGCTTAAAATCAAAGATAAATGTCATGTGTTGTAGAGACTAAGTATTGACATGATACCATTGTTTTGAAAAATAAGAGAAACTACCACCTCACTATATTGGACCATTTGAGTGGGATGATTTATCGACTAACCCTAACATCGCAACTCGCTAGGGTACACAATATGCTTTTACATATCTGTCTTACAAATTAAAAATTTCACCCATTTAACATCATGAATCAAGAAGAGTTTGATCTGGACAAAAATATAATGTCCAAGAAAAAATCGAGATGATTTTGGGTCATTAAGGGAAGAAGCCATGCAAATTCCTTGACAACACCAAAGGACAGAAAAGTGCATAAGAGAACAAAAAAATTCAAATCAGTCTAACTTTCACAAGTTGTTGAAATCATAAGAACGCTTAAATTTTGAGGACTAATTTTGTTTAAGGGGATAGATTGTAATACCCTATAATTCTACTAGCTGATTAGATTTTAATAGTTATAACGGTCTCACACATAACTCAAAAATCTTACATCACAATGAGGTATATATGAAATAGATTTTCTTGTGAACATAACGGGTAGGGCCAAAACCTAATAAGTTAAAAGTACTCAAAGGAAGGCCCAAATCAAGGAAATGCCCAAATCAATAAAATATCAAACTAAAGAATCATCCGATCAAAAAAAGCTCAAATCAAGAAAGGCGCAAGACTAAATAAGACCCAAGATCATCAAAAGCTCAAATTAAATGAAAGCCCAAAGGCTCCTGTTTTAAACCCAAATTATTCCAGCCCAAATCTCTTTCTTTCATAAGCTCAAATAAGGTCGAGATCAAGCCCAGATTTCTCATTGACCCAAATACAAGTATTTAATAAGATCTCTACTCAGTATATATAAAAGGAAAGGAATGGAAGGCTGGCCAAGGGTGGTCCCACCACCCTTTAATGGGAATTGTCATAATAATCATCTAAACATATAATCATGTTATTCTTTAACTAGAAAGTTTAGCCAATCTCCCCTCACCATTATTCTCTCTTATAAAGCCTTCATAGCCTCCTCAGGATACATCTACCATCACCATAATTCTTCATTACAAAACTTACCTAACTTCCTCAAGATACACCTCCCATTACAAAACTTTTCTAACTCCCTCAAGTCAAATTAGGCTATAAAATGGGGCCTTTCCCTCCCCTCAACACATACTAAAATCTTGATTGGTTGTTTTATTTTCACTTGTTTAAAAAAAAATATTTTTAGCCTAAAAAATCAAATTAGATTCAAAATTATTTGATAAATTAGTTTTAAGCTAATTTCAGGGCCAACCCTGGGATAACGGGACAAAGCACCCCCCAAATTTTAGATAAAAAATAAGATCATGACTTATATGTACTCTTTACATTAAAATAAAAAAATTATTAGCCATTAAAGAGTTAATTAGCATTTAGTTCTATTTTTAAGAGTGGTAGGAGAATTAGTCATACTACTAACTTTTTTTAAGTTTTAATCCTATTTTTTAAAATTTTATTTACAATAGAACAAATATACCCCTACTTGCATGTCTCCTCCAAAAACCTTTCTTTCATCCATTGTTTGCAAACCCTAGCCACCACTCATACTCAATGCCTCGCCGGCATTCCACCACCTCCTCCTCCTCCTTCTCCCCCTCCTCTTTCTTGCCCCCGACAACCACCGCCGATGCTACCACCAGTAGTTCTGGCCGCCGCCGTCCCTTTCTCCTCCATCTAGATCTGAACTTTCGCCCATCCGCCGATCCTCTACTTCCTCCCTAGTGATGATGCCTCCTCCTCCATCCAGATCTGAACCACTAACGACGTTGACGCTCCTCATTCGATCTACTTCAATGGATCCGCTACCATCGCTCCTTCTCATCCTCCGCCAGGGCTCCTCCTCGTTCGTTACTCCTCTGGCACCGATCATCCTCCTCCTCTTAACCACCGTCGCCCCCTTCTCCTCCATCCAACCACTCCTCCTCGTCCTTTATTGCTCCTCCTCTGCCACCACTCCTCCACTCATTAGATCTATTCCAGATCTCACCGCACCACCATCGCGCTTAATCGTTCTCCTCATCACCGCCTTCGTCGTCGCTCCTTCTCATCGCCACCGCCGACCACCAGATTTGGTTTATTGCATTAATCAGCGATCTGTTAATATGATAAATTTATCAGAAGTTAAACTGAAATTTCTGTTAAAGTGATAAATTTCTGTGAAAATGATAAATTTCTTACTTCAACTGAGAAATTCTGTTCAAGTGATAAATTTATCAGAAGCTAAAGTGATAAATTTATGTTAAAGTGATAAATTTTTGTTAAACTGATAAATTTCGCTGGAGAATGGAGAGTTGTCGGAGTCGACACCGAAGAAGTGACTGGCGCCAGCGCCGGAGAAATAGTGGCGGCATAGTTGGAAGTAAACAATATGCGGACAATGTTAAGGTTATTTTGAAAAAAATATATTGAATTAGGACTAAATTTATAAAAACTTATTGGATGGGACTAATACTCTTATAACTATATAAATTAGAACTGGAGCCAAAATTATCCTAAATTAAATGGCAAGTTCTAATTATTTGATTTTAATTTTATCAAAACACAAGTAGATACAGCTCTTAATACTAAAAATAAGAAGGAAAAAAAAGGTTAGTTGTTGGTGGATTCTAGTAATTGATTATAACTTATCACTTATATTTAACACTAATTACTAACTATAAAAAAAACTATTTGATTAGACCTAAAATAATATATTGATGCTTTCTATACGTATGAATTAATTATAAAATATTCAATTTGTTATCTTTGAAAAACGAAATATTTCAAAATTGAAATTTCTCAAATATTATTTTTAGTGAACTATGTCAAGAAAAAAGATTAAACAACTTGGCTATGTTATTTTTTTAAGAAAATATAGTAGATAAGGTTAATTATGCAAGCTTAATTATTAATTTGGCAGCTAAAAATATAAGAAGAGTAATTTTTTATTGATCCTTTGTTGCAACAAGTTCAACTTTTTTAGAATTGTTATTTTAGGTTTTGTTTGTTGTTTTCTTTTATTACAAATTGAATTTCACTAAAATCAAAAGCAACATGACTAGATTTTATATTTTCAAATTATTTTGTTATGTTTTTCTTAAAATTATTATTTTTAAAAATATTTATATTAATTATATAAAGGCCCCATCATGCAAATTTGCTTTGTGACTCAAAATATATAGGACCGGCCCTGACTAACTTTTAAAAAGTTATTTTTTTAGCTTTTAGCTTTTTGACAATAACAACAATTTTGCCATTGTGTTTTTTGAATTGTGGCTGGTAGCTTCATTATTTATCGAATTCAATAGTTCCTTTGATGAAATTTGGTACTCAAGCAGATCGATAAATTGGTATTGTTTAACTAATGAGTGATTAGAAATTTAGAGAATTTTGCTTAATGTTTTGTTTTTTTTTTTTAACTTTTTAAATTTTTTGTTTTATTTTTCTATTTTTTTGAATCGTCTCAATAAGATGACCTCAAAAAGTAAATATTTTTTTTATTAAAAGACAAAAATATCCACTAAAAACAAAAATAAGCAACATAAAACTTGACTTATTGACTTATTTTGGCTTATTTTTGTTGTTTCTGAATTTTTATAAAATTTTTATAAAATTTTTTATCTTTTTGACTCATCTCGATAAGAAGTGTCAAAAAATATAATAATTTAGTTAAATAATAAAAAAAATTACTAAAATTAAAAATAAACAAATAAGTAATTATCTCAAACAGAACCATTATTTTGAAGGTTGCTTTTTTCCACCAAACAGCTAGAGGCTGTAGACTGCAAACGAAAAAAGAAATACAAGAAAGAAATAAATGTCTACAGTACAGAGATGTCAGATTAAACATTATAATTTAAAAAACAGAGACAAACCTAAAGCTCATTTAGAAAAATTACTATTTTTTTTGTTTATTTGTGAAAAATAAAATAAAATTATAAAACTAAACTTACATACCATATGGATTTAATAACGCAAGTAGATCAAGTTTATCATCCCTGCTTCGGTGCTTATTATATTATAAATGTTTATCTCCTATGATACAATAATTTAAATTCTACAAAGAAGCACTGCAATCAGTGGGCCTAGTGAACCGAACCATGTTTTATACTCCTTTAACGAACCCCAACACTATTTATGTAATATATTCCATGTAAATTTTGTATCAAAAATCAAAAGAGGAACATCCTATATATAGACGAACTCATAACTATTTAGAATAGTCCTGAAACGAAGGGACACGTCTGTTCATATGAATAGGTGCCACCAAAAGACACCCATTATATGGTAACTATTAAATTACCATTTAAACCAATTTTTATTCACATTAAAAAAAAATTTTAAATTATTTTTTACAACAATTCTTCATATGAATAAAAAAATGATTGAACCGACAATGTAAACGACAATGCAAGACTATGCAGATACAAAGAGAGTACAAGCGAAATTTTTTTATACAAGGATATGTGGTTTGTTGCGTTGAACCTTCCTTTGTGATAAACTATCGGACTTACTAGCTAATCAGTGGACGTGATGCCTTGAACTGTTCAGTCGTTTGTGTAAACAAAGACAATAGAATGTTACACAGAATCTTCCCGAACACAGTTTTTGATTCTTACGATTGTACTCATTTTGGCCTTAGGCAAGTTCTGATATTCATGAGTGCTCTAGAAAACCTAGCCGTATCAATTCTCATGGAAACGGCCCCACTTCACACTTATATATGTGATTTCTTATTAAGAGTATCTTACTATACTCCATTTGAATTTTCAAGGTGTAAAAATAATTAAAAACAAGCTTAACCTAAACAATATTACAAGATCACTGTTTCATCATAGGAGTGGGTAGGAAAAATCCTCTTCAGTGATCTTTCAGTCTCCCACAATTCAGTTGTTCTGTTAAACCTAGATCTTTGGATCTCCAGTCAGCTAGGTTGGATTGCCATTGTAGAGACCTTTACATAATAGTTTTTAATTTCATTCCTCTCGATGATTTTTCCAACTAACTCTCCATTCAATCTTTTGATTAGTGGATACGCGATATTATTATTTGACTTTCTACAGTCAAAAGTGATATTTTTGTTTGAGAGTAGTCATCATAGGGTATTGTGTCTACGACGATTATATTAAAATTTACCATTATACATATTTTGTGCCATTCTAATTAATAATTGGTTATCACAAAGAATTTAGGTTGAGGGCACAATTTTTGCCGATGTTAAAACTATGAGATATTTATTGAAGTCACACTACTACTTCTCATGCTTTATCTAACTGATAAATGCAGATTATATTGTAGATCTCACAATACACATTTATTAGAGGATTTACAAAATACTATTACACTTCCAAATTGGAAGAAATGCCTAGTTGTGAATTTCAAGTCTTTTGAATCAAATATTCAACTTAGATCACTATATCTCATAGTTTAAGGTAACTTGCAGAAATTAGTATTTACGCCCACTTTTTTGCAATATTTCAAAATTTATCACCATAATGGCATGATTCATATGTTCGGACAAATATCATTGTGATAACTAGTAATCCATACTTAGGTTAAATTCATAATTTAGTGACAACACTATAAGTCACCCCATCTCTTTTAACACAATCGATTCATAAAATTTATCTCTCAAACTCTAAGAGATAAACCCACCACAATACATTCAAGCAATGATAACTTCTTTAATTTTGAATACACACACACACACACACACACACACACACAAAGGGCACAAAATATGTATAACGGTTAATTTTGGCATAATCATCGTAGACAAAATACCCTAAGATAACTACTCTCAAACGAAGATATTACTTTTAACTGTAGAAAGTTAAATGATAATATCGCAGATCCGCTAACCAAAAGGTTGAATTGAGAGTTAGTTAAAAAAATTATCGAGGGGAACAGAGTTAAAGCCTATTACGTAAAGGTCTCTACAATGACAATCCAACCTAACTGACTAAAGATCCTAAGATCTAGGTTCAACGGGATAACCAAATTGTGGAGGACTGAAAGATCACTGAGGAGAACTTCTTTTACCCACTCTTATGATGAAACAGTGACCCTACGATGAATTCATAATTTAGTGACAACACTATAAGTCACTCCACTCTTTCATCACAAGCGATTCACAAAAATTAACTCTCCAACTCTAAGAGATAACCCCCTCGCCCCAATACATTCAAGCAATGATAACTTCTTCAACTTTGAATATATATATATATATATATATATATATATATATATATACACACACACACACACATACACATACACACACACACACACACTAATTATAAATTAGAAGGGCAAAAAATATGTATAACAATAAATTTTGACAGAATCGTCGTAGACACAATACCCTAAGATAACTACTCCCAAACGAAGATATTACTTTTTGTTGGCTTGGGTTTGGGCTAGTATCCTGCCGTGGCGGAGGTCCGGGTTTAGGCCGAGTCACAGTCGACTTGTGGCGCTTGGCGCTGTACACTTCAAGCAAATAAAGTTGCGTCTTCACCACTATCTACGGGTTTTGGTGATATGGTAAGCGCTTGATCCTATCAATTGGTATCAGAGCAGGTCGCATTTTTCTTAAAAAGTTTTTATGAAAAGATCCATGGCACAAATTAGTGCATCTTCTTTTAGTGAGGGACAATCGTCTGCACGACCTCCTTTATTTTGTGGCATGCATTATACTTTTTGAAAACAACGCATGAAAATTTTTATTCAAAATATGAATTGGCATGCTTGGCAAGTTGTAGAAAAATGCGATTATATTCCCATGAAAATAGTTGATGGAAATAAAGTTTCTAAACTTGATTATGAATTAAATGATAATGATATGAAACTTTTGTAAATTAATTCAAGTGCTATTAATGCTTTATATTGCACTTTAGATGCAAATGGGTATAATAGAATTATGACGTATATAAGTGCTCAAGAAATTTGAAAAAAGCTTGAAATCACATACGAAGAACTGACGATATTAGAGATTCTAGAATATATCAATTAACAAGTGAATATGAGTCTTTTAAGATGCATACTCATGAATCAATTTCTGAAATGTATACTTGATTTACGCATACCATCAATTCTTTACATACTCTTGAAAAGTCCGACACCTCTTATGAATTATTGAAAAAAATGTTTAGAGGTTTGCCACCAGTATGGGAAGCTAAAGTCACGGTCATTACGGAAACTAGAGATTTAAAGAAGATGACCTTGGATGAACTCATTGGGTTATTCCTTACCTATGAGATGGCAATCAATGGTAGAGAAATCGAGCTCAACAAAGAAAAGATTGTAGTCTTCAAAATATCAAATGAGAATTCATACAATGAGGAGGTAAATCTTTGCTATATGACTCATAGTATTGGTGAGGTAAATCCTAAAATTACAAGTACTTCAAAAGAATTAAATTCCAGTAGTGATGAATCATTGCCTATATATGAGGAACTTCAAAAAGAATATAAATGTTTATATAAATGTAGTTTGAAGTTAGGTAAGAAAAGTGCTTTTTTAAAAATAGAAATTGAAAATCTTTCAAAAGAACTTATTGAGTTAAAAACATCTTATGAGATTTTCGAAAAGATCATTGTTAGCCCAAGAGCTTCTTAATTTAATTTTGATAATTTTCATAATTTATTTTCTAAGAATAAATATCTTTAAATGGATAATATTTTATATTTCTAAAAATAAAAGTGTTAACACATTTTGAACAATTAAAGTTGACACCTTAGCAAAAAAAAAATGACATTTATCTCAAAAAGTTCAAACAGTTAAGAATTCTTTAAATAAAATTTTTTTTGTGTTGATCTTAATTGAAATTTAAGTCAAACACTCTTAAGGTAAAGTATACTTGAAGCCTATCAAGTGTGTCAACA
>JAOTRH010084030.1:0-16979 GCA_034768845.1 Heliamphora exappendiculata | reverse complement strand
AATGTTGCCATATGACTTGGGCAACGCCGTGGGCCTTCACCACACGACGTCACGGTGTTGGCCTTGCAACGGGCAACTCGTGACACAGAGACACGCAAAAAACACGTGTCGGACACACCATGTGACGTGTTCTATTTTTTTTAAAAAAGATTTTAGTCGGACCCGCTGAGGGACACGAAGGAGACATGCGTGTCCAATTTCGGACATGCTAAACCCGATGATGAAATAAAAAACTCAAAGAGCTTCAGTGCACAGTTTAAAAAAATACTCGGCCTCTCGTTTTCACTACCCTCTGCGACCTTCACGAACGAGCTCGGTGACTACCGATGACCTCAATCTTACTAGTGACAATCACTGACGACCTTCCATTACACCCTAAGTAAGCTCTTCTTTTTTTCCTTCTATTTTTTGGCGACTTCTATTTCTATTTTACGTTCTACTTGTTTGCGTCTTCACTCTCTCTCTCTCTCTCTTTTTATTTTCTGATTTTTATATCTTTCAAGTCTTTGAATGATTCGACGACAATGGCATGCTTAGTTGTTTCCTAGTTTTTTTTTCTACTTTACCATTTTGGTTTTTTCTTTACATTTTGTCATTTTGGATTTTTTTCTTTACCTTTTTTTTTGAGAGTGTTCATGAATGTTCTATTTATAAATATTGGGTAAATATATAAATAAAATAATATTTTCTACCGTATCCTTGTCGTGTTCGTGCCTAATTTTTTTAAAAAAAATCGTCTTGTCCGTAACTGTGTCCATATCTATGCTTCATAGAGTCTGAGTAAAAAAATGCGCAATGGGGGCACAGCGATAGACATGCGATTTATGCAAAGAAATACCATATACCACTTTGACAGAAACTTGACACTGATTCTGTACTACCATTTTTTGGATATTCTAATTGTGAGGCTTGTATCTTTTCAAGGATTCATTATTCTCGTGGTTATAGATCAATTTTTCAGTAAAATTGCTTTTTTGGAACAATCTTTTTACATGACTGAAATGGCTTTGTTGGCATTAACTTCTTTTCTATTGTTGGAGTATATCTTGCAACTTGTTGGATAAACCAAGCTACACATTGAGCAATAAGTAAAAATTCCATTAAAAAATGCGTAACGGGGGCACGACCCTATACACGGTGATGTGGACAGTATTTGGAATGTCTATATATGAAATTATAAAATTATATTATTTAGATATTATTTTATTCCCCACCATTAGCTGCCAGTGCTGGTGACCTCCAAGATCGTGACCACCAGTCGCACCATTGACCGTCGACGCCATCGGCCATCAATGTGATCATCAACCACCATTGGCGCCGTTGGCCATTGGTGCCATTATCCTTGTGTCGTTCTCCACCGTCGTTGAAAGTCCATCGTTGTTAGAGTCGTCGCCGCCAAGGTTGTAGCCATCCATCTCCATCGCATACCCTTGTGACGCTGTTGGAGCCAAAGACCTCTTTGCTTGCCTAAGTCACCACTTCCAGCTGCGACTCTCATTTCGCCAAGCCCAGCTGTCACCGCAACCATCTGCCATCGCCGTTGCCCTCCACCCTCGCCTATGTCACCGCTCACCACCCTCGCTTGCACCGCCGCCTCCTCAATACCAAACCTTAGCTCTCCTCTCCCCAATGGGCAAGAACACTAGGTTTTTCCCAAGACCCAAACCTGTAAACTAACCCTATCCAACTCCTTAGTCTTTGACCCGACCCATATATTTACCAACCCATCCTAAGTCAAGCTTTAAGACGCAATAAGTTAAACGACCTAGCTCTTGAGCCCAAACAAATAAAACCACCCACCCCAAAAAAAAATCCAGTTCAGCCACTTCAATTCTTTTATACACAGCCCTTTAGTAGTTTTTTTACCCAAAAAAAAAAAAAAACCAGTCCACTATTTGAAACTCAAGCACGTTTTATTTCCTCACTAGCCCATCTAGGTAGCGCCCCGCCCCCCCAAAAAAATAAAGCGTTTCCTTCCGATCTCTTCCCTATAATGTCTCCACCCTCACCACTGAACCTTTCTCAAAATTGCTTGTTACCGCACAAAGTTTTTGCCATTAGTCGAAAATGATTTCTCTTCCCATGTGAATTTTTTGCCAACACTCAACCAAATAAACCTGTTTCGACAACCTCCACACAACCTAAAGACCTCCTACGAGCACGACTTTGAGTAGTGGGTTTATTTTTGTTCCCCCCCCCCCCGCGGAAAAAAAGTGTCAACAAAAAGGGGAAAAATGGGGGGAGTTAGAAAGGGAAAAACAGTAGAAAAAAAGCACGAAAAAAGGGAAAAAGAGAAAAAAAAGAAGAGGAAAAAGAGTCAACAATAAAAGAAAATGAATTTCTTTGAAGGAAACATGAACAACATTTAAGGCATTATGCACTCCTTACGGAGTAGCATAGATGGACTTGAAAAATTACTTTTAGCATTTCATAGGCAACCAATATTTAACAACAATCTTATGCAACAAAATTCTAATGCCTCTGATTATTTTGTAAAGTTAAAAAATTTATTAAAATTGTCAAGTCACTTGCCGTGCCCCAAGTGACGTTGCTAACTAACTCCTTTTTGGCTTACGTCAAGAAATTCAAGATGAGACGTTACACTCTTATAACGACTTAGAAGATGCCTGTGGGGACGGTTTTGGGATAGAGGTTTATCTAGAGGAAGAAGCAATTTTTCATCCTAAAGTTCTTGCATGTGATGCAAATCCTGTTCCTAGATATTCTTTTACGCACATATCAAATTAGGGCTCTCTTGACAATTTTGAGTCTGCAGATGTTCCTCCTCATCCTCCTCTTCAAGCTTGGCCCGTGCACAACATACCTTTACGATGAGTCCTTCCACCACTTGCTGAATCTTTTCAGCATGTGCATACAGTTCCTTTATCTTCTTCACCTACCATCCCTTTCAACCAGATTGATTTTGTGGGTGTTGAAGATTTTCTATGAGTTGTCACGCCTTGTTTTCTGGATCTTATTAACAGTTTTACGATCACGCTTCATTGCGCAACAAGAACCAGAAGACATTAAAGATCATACTCCATACCTCTCAGGCTGCTAATCAATGAAATAAAAAGTGATCCACACTTCCCCCCTTCTCTTAGACATATGACACCACCCCATCAAAGTCTTGATTTTAAGCTTGATCTAAAATACATGATCCACATTGAAGACACTGAAAATTATACTGCATACCTCTGAGGCAACTGAGCAATAAAATAAGAAGTGAACCACGCTTTCCTTGCTATCTTACACACATTAACACCCCCCATCAAAGTTTGGATTTTAAGGTTGCTTCTAAAATTTTGGTGGTAACATAAATGTGGAGGTCCAGTCAATTTGAAAATAAAATTAAACTATTGCATTCAAATACGAGAAAATTGTGTTTGTTGTTCAAGTTTTTACTCTTTGATTCTAATAGTGGTTTCCATGTAACTTGATTTAAATTTTGTAGAATCCACCATAACTTTCGGACACTTTTCTGCTGATTACTCTGAATTGAGTCCATGGTGTAGGGTGCAGTAGCGCGAGGCAATTATGTCCTTGCGATGCAGGGTCTTTGTAATTAGGCATAAACGCTAGAGATGATTGTCACATTTTTGCTCTTATAGATATCCATATATGTATTTTCCGTGCTGAAAGTGATTACTTCCATGGTCTTTTTATCGCATAGAATCCATGTTTGCTAGGTCATTATTTGGAAAATTATGTAAGTACCATCATATTTCTTTCCCATCTTTTTCATGATGCTAACTATATATATGACTATCAGATATATCGATTATCTCTTCTTAGGAGACTATGTTGATCGGGGCCAGCATAGCTTGGAAACAATTACTCTTCTGCTAGCTCTGAAGGTATAGTGGTGTTCCTTGTTCTTTCTGTTCTTCCATAATTTTTAATTATCTCTGAGCTCAAATATGTATTTTTTTTCCCTAATACACATTGTTTGTGTTTCTGTGCAATTTGATGAATTTTATAGGTGGAGTATCCCCACAACATCCATTTAATTCGTGGGAATCACGAAGCTGCTGATATCAATGCCCTTTTTGGCTTTCGAATAGAGTGTATTGAGCGCATGGTTAGGCTTTTTTTTAATATATATATATATATATATATATATATCAAAGTTTTGTTATTTCCTTCTTTTTTCAGTCAGTTATCCAATTCATAACATGTTAAACAGGGTGAGAGAGATGGAATCTGGGCGTGGCATCGGATAAACAGATTGTTCAATTGGCTCCCTCTTGCCGCTCTAATTGAGAAAAAAATTATTTGCATGCATGGCGGAATTGGACGATCAATAAATCATGTGGAACAAATTGAGAATCTTCAGCGTCCTATTACAATGGAAGCAGGGTCAATAGTTCTCATGGACTTGTTGTGGTCAGTGCATGTCCATAGCTTTTCAGAGTTTTGGCATTTGGTTTGTTTCTCAGTTAACATGGATTTTTATAAATTCTTATTTTAGGTCTGACCCAACAGAAAATGACAGTGTGGAAGGATTACGACCGAATGCTAGAGGTCCAGGGTTGGTTACCTTCGGGGTGTGTATAATGTTGCATTCTTTTTTTAAAAATCCCCTTTCAGATATATCTTCAATCATTTCTTTACTTTTATGATGTTAACCATAGTTCTGAAATCTTTAATTGAATCATGAATCGAAAGTCTAAATTTGTTAATCATGAATCGAAAGTCTAAATTTGTTAATCGTGAATTCAATCGAATCGAGAATCATATGATCCGGCATAACCTACTAAAACAATAATGCTAGAACACTTCATAGGAAAATAACTGAATTGAGATTGATTCAAATTTCCCTATAAGAACATTATTATGCCATCTAATTAGGACTTTTGCCTTCATCATAAAATATTTTGGCTAAAATTCAGCGAACCATAAGATTTTTAAAAAATTATTGTATAATTCTTTGTAAATTCCAAAAAAAAAAAAAAAGATAATAGACTAAGAAATCTTAAAGAGAGTAGAATAAAAAAAGATAGTGGCTGAACACTATTTAGTTTAAACAACTCTTTAAAACATATTTTGTTTACTAATTAGAAACCAAACCAAACTAAAGGTTCTATTTTCAGTTAGTTTCAATAAGTTCATTTTTTTTTTACTATGACATCCCATGTCAAAAATATTGTGGAATCGTTGAGTCCAAATGATCCAACCTATATCTCATATTAAATTATGTTTGTATGATGACCAAATAGAAAAAAATAATTTTATGCCAATATTATTTTGGTCTTAAAAATCCTTAAATGATCTAGTTTAACATTTTTCACATAAAAGAGAAATAAGAAAAAGAATTAAGAGTTTGTCTAGTTTTTGTTGATTCTTATTAAATTTGCTAATCACTAAATGATAAACAAATATACATAGTTATCAATAAACACTCTTAGTTGTATTTAGATATTTCTTCCCAAAAAAGAGTAAGATAATTAGTTGTTCAAAATTTATTAAATTTTAGTTCAAAATTTATTAAATTTTATAATTTTAAGCTTCACATGAATTGCAAGCTATGAATCGACTCGTGAATTCATCATGATTCTATCATAAAAAATAAAAATAAAAAAAACATTCACTCATAGATTTGTATCAATTAATGCACTAATCACGAATTGTATCATGAACTAAATCGTGAATTTTAAGATTCTGATAACTATGATATTAGTATTCTTTTTTATAGGGAGTATCTTTTTTATTGCTGTAAAATCAAATTTTGGTTGAACTGGCCTGATCCTCCTATTCTTTCACCCTGAGAATTTTAGTTGAGTTGAATTTTACTATTATGTGTCATAATTTTGTTTGTGGAAGAAAACTGTTGTAATAGTTTCCTGAGTGAATTATTTTTGGCAATATGGGAAGCAATTCAGACTTTGTTTCTTCAAGATTAAAATGGGTTCCCCCCACCCCGGTGCCCCCGGTAAGAAAAGAAAATCATTCCACTCCAGCATAGGGAAGGCGAAGGATAAAAATAAGGTTGCTGTCTTTTAACATAATTTTCTAAGGAAAATTAAAATTCCTGTCTTGCTTTTGACTTCTTGTCTCCCTCCAGATCTTTAATTTTTCTCTTATATATTGGATTTTGTTGTTATTCAATGGACTAAATGCATGGATGTGTGAGATGGAAATAGAGGTCATTAGAGTGTTTATTGGCCAGGTGTGATTGGTTTAATTTTGCCAAGGTTGATTGTGGCAATGGACGGATGAAGGCCTGGTTTTATTTGAAAGGAGAATAAAATTGTTTAAATAAGGATTGTGAGGATGTTGGAAGATGCTGGGGGAGTTAAGCCTACAGAGCCATTTTATTTTCGGTGTGACGTCAATTTTCCATATTGAGTCAAACATGTAATTCTTATTGTGCATCTAATTCATATTGAGACGAACTTCCTAGTGTTTGGCTGCTTTAATGCAAATTGAGAGGCAAAATTTTTGTAGACATGAATTTTGATGTGTTGACTTTACAGTTTAACGGAAAAGCTATAGAAAAGCGGATGCCCTCTGTATTTTAGATTATGGGATATTTCAGGAATACGGCAATTTAGGTTGAGTTTTTCTGGTTCTCTATGTCACATTGTATGCACCAACCTTCAAAATTAGTGGAAGTGTCTTCTTAAACCCTGTTCTGGTTCTGGTTCTGGTTATAATCATATGTTCAACGATATGTAAAAATTGGTGTGCGGTTTTATATGTTTCCATAAATTATAGGTATTCATTAGTATTGCTTGTAGTTTGTACTCTTATTTTTATTTATCGGTTCTCTTGTTTTTTTCTTGGCGGACTCCTTGTCCTCCTCTCATTGGACGTTTTTTCATATATTTAATATAATTTAGTGTTTTACTGCATACTTCTGTATTTGGGGAGGAAGTTTGGTTTAATCTTCTGCTAGTTTCTATAGCATTTCGCATGTTACTGGTCTGATCTGGTCTGATTTGCTGGTTCAGCCTGATCGCGTGATGGAATTCTGCAACAACAATGATCTTCAATTGATTGTACGTGCACATGAATGCGTTATGGATGGTTTTGAGCGTTTTGCCCAGGGGCATTTAATTACTCTCTTCTCCGCTACCAATTACTGTGGTACATTTCTGGGCCTAACTTCTATACAAAACTTGAATGGCCGGTGATTCATATATACTTGAGCATGGTTTTCCTGGTTTCTGTTAGGTACTGCAAATAATGCAGGTGCAATCTTAGTTTTGGGTAGAGATCTTGTCGTGGTCCCGAAACTCATTCATCCATTGCCACCAGCAATCTCGTCACCAGAAACGTCACCCGAACGCCATATAGAAGATACATGGATGCAGGTGCCTTTATGTTCTCATAAATTCATCTTGCTCTGAAGTTGGTTTCCTGTTGTGTTTTCTGCCCCCCCATTGTTGCGGGAATTGATGTATTTTTTGTTTTTACGAAATTAGGAGCTTAATGCAAATAGGCCACCAACACCAACTCGAGGCCGTCCTCAAGTTGCTAATGATCGGGGTTCTCTTGCTTGGATATAATAATCCTTCCACATTCTGCCCCTGTACTACTACTAGGCTCATGCTGTCACCTGGGATTTCCGGTGTTCTGTATAGAGAGCATGAGACCATAACAGAATTATCCGAACTTAACGGATGGAGATGCAAAGGCTTTTGGAGATCTTGGCCTTTTGGAACACGATTGGCTGAGATTGAAAACCTCCAAGTTGCCGGCGGAGTGTACGTTACGGAATTTGCTGTTCTAAAAGCGGTTTGGGGTTCTCCAAAAGTTGCGCCTTGTACATTGTGACACAGGGATGTAGAATTAGAGTCTTGGTTGTTTCTGTTGTGCTGGGTAATTTTTCTGGTTAGTTTTATGTATTTTTTTTATTCCTCGCTTTAGGTTGTATTATTTTTTCTTATTTCGTTGAGAGGACACGAGGTCCGTATATGTGATTTTGTCAGATATATGATGTTGAGATCTTGGCCATTGATGTATCATAGCGGGGTGTAATTTTTGTTTTTTGGTTTGTGCAATGTAACTTAATGGTGTGAGGTAAAGAAACTTTTGGGGTGAGAACGCAAATGGTGGGAGGTTTTGCTCCTCATCTTTATTTTACTTTCACTCTTTTATCTACCTTTTTCTTCCCTTCCCAAAATGTCATCCTGCTGTGCTGCCTCAATGAACGTGGGTGGGGTGTGTATGTGTTGCAAATTCATTTAATTATGTCAATGACATTGAGATGCGATAAAATATTCGTAATTATACACACACACACACACACACACATATATATATATATTAAAATAAATGTTCACAAGTTGTCCGACAATATTTTATGCATGATATGAGAATATTTTATGTATAATATGAGAATCTCTATATATTTTTATAGTATGAAAATTATATTTTGCATCTTAAAGTTTAATATTGTATTTATTTTTATATAGTTGTATTTATTATTATTATTATTATTTATTTTCACACTACGTTATTGGTACAAATTTGTAGCCAAATGAAAAGAGAATATCCGTCTTTAACATTTCATATTTGATATATTGAAAAGATATTTTTTTTAATTGATTTGGTTTGCAAATTAGAGACATAATGTACCATGGACGTTATTTTGTCGTCATCTTAATGTTCTGTTGTTATGCTAAGGCAGCAACTTATGTGCCTGAGCTTAAAAGTTTGTGTTGACTACACTTTTCACGACGAATACACTTTTCTATTGGTAAATGGTTTTGGCGTCAAACTGTCATATACCCTTAGTGATTAAATATATAACGTTAGACAAAAAGTATATTGTTCACGAGTTAAATTATTTCCACTAGCCGTAGAATTATTATTCACTAAATCATTAGATTATTTACTATTCAATGCCGTTGGAAATATTTTTAGAATATCAGGGTTATTCTTCTTTTGTTCTCATTTTATGCATTTCTGAAGTTATTTGTGTGGATCTTTTTTCTAATAATTATTAGCTGGAATCGTATTTTCAATATGTCTAATATTTCTCTACCATATTAAATTTGTCGGAGATTTTTGTTCAAGTGAGTATTTCCATTTTCCAACACCACTAATGGTACTGTTTTTGATGCTGTTTTTGATGTTATTTACATTTGTGTTGTTCTGAATCAGTTGGATGTTTTAAGGAGAGTTGTCTTTTCTTAATTATCTGTATTATGTTCCTATTATTTCAGTCATTTTTAGTCAGAAACCATATTGATATATATATATATATATATATATATATATATATATGGGCACATTAATTTTTATTTTTAATCCGATTATGCTTTTTTATATAGATAACATCAAGCCTTATAAATTTAAAATTTATTGTTCTCGACATTTTGGGGAAAAAAATTCTCTTAGATTTTTTAGGTAGACATCCACTTTGATGTCAAGAATATTGAAAATACAATAGAAGATGACATGTCTCATCTGATATTTTTTTGATTTTATTATACTTGTATTTAAAAAATATATATATATTTTTATTTTATTTGGTGATCCATCTGGTTCTGAGACTGAGAGTCTGAGAAAGACGAGAGAGTGAGAACTGAGATGCTAGATGCAAGAGTCGAGACCACTGAGATCTAAGAGGTGACGTCGACGTCAACGCAGACGCCGACAAGATGACGAGGTGAGGGCGAGATCTGAGAAGTGAGACTGGTGGACGAGCTTCTTGACTTCAACATGGTCGAGAGGTATGATTATTCAGTCATTTTCAAATTCAAGATGGATCTCAACAAGTACGGACCTGCCATGTCGGGCCTCGACTTATCGTCTGTCGTTTTTTTTTGTCGGTCTTAGATTTGGCTTGACAGAAGTGAAGGCTGTTGAGAAGACGGCGTTCGATATAAAGTTTAATAAGTTCAATGCTGCGGTCAAGATCAAAATCATTAAAAAAGTGAGAATTTCTACTGATTTGGGATTGAAGGAAGCCAAAGATTTGGTCGAGAAAGTGGTGGTAAAGAAAGGTGTTGCCAAGAAAGAGGCCAATTCAATAGTCAAGATGCTTAAGGAGTTGGGTGCTACTGTAGTACTGGAGTGATTGCTTCTTGGATGTTATTGATTACTTATTTCATTATTTTATAAATTTTTTATTTTATTTTTTAAATAGTTATGGAGAAATATTTTAAAAAAATTCACAAATAAAATTTTTGGCTCCTGCACATAACTAATCCAAATTCCTAGCTCCACTTCCGAACCAATTTTTGTGCCCCATTCGAACCAATTTTCAGGCTCTGCCAACAGGATCACCAAAAGCAATGGTTTTTACTTGTTATCATTTGCAAGAAGAATATTAAAAATTAAATATTTTACAGTAAAAAAAATTACTTATTTAGTATAATAACTCGAAGGACCGCTACAAGTACCAAAAGCCCATATTTCTCATAAAAACATGTTATAAATGGTTGCTTGTGAAATTATAATATTTTAAATCAATTGGTGAATCTAATTATGCTTTATTTAAAATTATTTTAAGATTAACATTAAGCGGAAAAAAAATTATTGAAGAAGATATGTTTGAAAGAAATATTCTTCACATTTTATATTTCTAATTTTCTTATGGAGCAACAATATAAAGAATGTCACTTTAAAAAGTACTTTAAACAGATTTTTTATCTTCTCGTATATAAACAAAATAACAAAGTTTTTAATACAAATTCATCAATCTCGTTCAATCAGATCTATACCATTTTTTGAAATAACTTTCTCTAAAACAAGTAGTCTCATTTTATAATCACGGGACCACAGCCTGGGGAATGAACGTAGTAGAAATAATAATAAAAATTATAGAAGATAATATTATGAAACCAGCAAAATGCCTTTCTAAATTCTACCACAAGTGAAACAATGCAGAAGTATCAAAACAAAAAGAAAAGAGTGTGCCAAAAATATTCAAAAAATAATAAAACTGCTTGCTATAAATGTGAATAAAAGGACATTAGTCTCATAGTATGCCCAAACATTTGGTATATCTTTATCAAGAATTAGAAAAAGAGAAAAAAATAAATAAATAAAAATACACTTTACAGATCACTACAATCTTATTAATATAATTCATCTTGAGGACTCTGATTCTTTGAAGATCAAAATGAAAATAAATTATCATTTAACTAGTGATGAAAATATATACACCGATTAGTATCATGTTATAAATATTTATATGTTAATCATGTTCTTTTATGAAGAATTATGAATCTTGTTATATTATCAAAGACAATTAATAAAAATATTTATTTAGCAAACAGTGTAATAACGCATACTATTATTCAAGATAAAAATTATTTTACAAATTAAATACTTAAAAAATTGAATATTAATAAGATATCAAGCTCTACAAAATTAATTAAAAACTTCAGGCCCTTTTTTTTTTACTCTTAAGCCACTTTCTCAGTTTCACCCCTCTGGTAATTTCTCAAAAATTGAAAACTCAATACCGGATAAATTTCTGAGCATGTCAATTTTTCATACTTCGAATATCATTACAACTTCTATTCTCCCTCTCTTATTTAAGCTCCCAAACAAATTCTACATTGGAAGCTAAAGGTGTCATACACTCGAAACCTGAGACACAAGAACCATCTACAAAAATCCGTAAAGATAGCTCGATTGACACGAAAAATCATTAAGAAAACTCATTTTATATTCATTGCTCCCAACAAAACCATTTGAATCAAAATGATCTTTGATGAGAGAGTTAAACCATTGAGAAAAAGATTTTTGGGACTTCAATTTGAGCACAAAAGAGCCTCAGAACGAAACCCAGATGAAAATTTACTTCTACTTAAAAAAATAAAATTTTGATAGCCAGCTTAGGTGGGTTCGCTCAGGTAAATCTACTTGAGCGGACCCACCATCGCTCAAATGGACTTACCACCGCTCGAGGGGCCACCTAGTCAAGACAAAATACCCTATATTGGGTAATAGACTGCTCGACCAGACCCAGGACTGCTCGAGCGATCCCTTACCCGGGACCAAACCAGCAGAAAGCCTATTTTGTAAAACCATGATCCAAACCAACACTTTTCTCACATAGATGAGTCCTAGGGTATAAAATCTTCTTAAAAACAACTTTAAACCATTAAAACACACTCAAATCTCATCTCAAAGACTTCCCTAAAAGTATCAAACAAGGAATCCATACATCAAAAAAAAAATCAAAATTCATCTCTCAACAAGAAAAATAGCCCAAGGATCATGCCCCAAACTCACATTCAAGCATGCAAAAGGTGAAATTTTAGCCTTAATGCCTTGCAACCCAAAAGATTTTCAAGAATTCAATACATTAGGAATATAATTACATAAACCCATCAACTTCAAACTTAGAATTACATCCCTCGTTACAATTCACAAAAGCATATAAAATTGAGTTCTTCAAGCAATCAAAAGAAACCAAGACTAAAAAACATGCTTGGATTTCTTCTTTGATCTCCCAACATAATTAACATATGAAAATATGTTATGCAAACAACGTGAGTCGAGGTTTAATAGGATTCTAACAACCTATATGAAGTATGCTCGATTAATGTAAACAATAATTCTACAACAATGCACTCAACCCAAAAATATTTAGTTTTCTCATGATTTTTGAACAATCATATTCTCATTTCCCAAATTAATACAATAGGGCAATTATAAATTTTCATACGTTGCCCACTCTACCGGACCAATTTAAGGCACCAATAGGCAGTCTATGAATTTTATAATTATCTACATAACCATTCTCAATCAACAACATATCGGTTAATACATAATTACCACACAAATTGTACACCTTTATGGTTACACCGAAGGGTAGGGCACCCCTATCACGTTTGCGGGTATTAACTGACGAGAAGGGCACCAATCTCGAGCAAGTTTTCGATCTTTCACCATAGAAAAATATAAACCCAAATTAATTTTAAAATCTTCTAAATATTTACAACATAGCATCTCAGTATTATTGGTCCCCCAACCATTTCACATGATTTTCATCTACTTACCTAAATAATATTGGTCCCTAACCATTTTACATGATTTTCACCTAATTACATATATATTCACTACATGGTTAACGATTCAATCCTCAAATCAACACATATATCTCAATTTATTCACAATTGTGATACTCAATACAAAATTTGAAAATTCCCGATTTATCCAAACTAACTTGATTTTCATCCAAAACCCAATTTATGAATATGTTTTCCAAATGTAAGCCAAGTCATATACCCATGATTTCGAAACTCAAATCAAATTTCAATTTAACCCCACATTAAAATATATTATTCTCAAATAATGTAAATCCATAGATGCCAAAGTTAAAAACTCAAGTTTAACATATTTAATACATTTTAAGTCTCGATCATCATTACCACTCACAAACTCAAGTTAAACCCAACAAATACCATACACCGAATCTTGGGTTTCAAATCCACACACTCATAGAGTAACCATGAAATAGAATGAAACTTGTTGTATATATACCACAAAGAAAGATAGAGGAGGAAGAATCCTACTTCAATTAGCCGAAAGCCGCAAACCCAAACACCCGCAGGAAGACCCGAATTTGTTAAAATTGAATTTCGTTCAATTGTTGTTGAAGCTCTTGACGCGTAGGACAAACTTTCCTTCATGGATGCTAACCAATTCCAAACTTAAGGGCTCCAAAAGCGAGAGAGATCTTAAAAACATCCATAGCTTCTCGTTCTACTTTTTGAGAGAGAGATGAGGAGAGAGAGAGAGAGAATACAAAAATAGCTTCTTGTTCTACTTTTTGAGAGAGAGATGAGGAGAGAGAGAGAGAGAATACAAAAAAAGAAAGGGGGGAATGCCAAATTCGGTTTGGGGGGGGGGGGTCTCTCAGCTTTCCTTAGAAGTTTTGCACTCCTTTGATGGCAACTAACCCAAAAAGTGTGTCAAAAAATACTCCTAAACCTTCGCGATATATTTAATTATGTAATTGTACTCAAACCATGCTGAAATTAATATTTTAACTCTAAATTAATTTAAAATTTTAAAATGATTCTCAAATTAAATTTTTTGCGCCTTTGCACGCACAAACGGGTCCAATAAAACTTGTTAAAAAGTCATCGAACCCACTGACTACACATATATAATGAGCACACATGTCCAAACATAATATCATGCAAGTAAACTCTCATATAACTATTTAATTACAAAAACTAAAATAGGACCAGGTCTCACAAGTCTCCCCTAGTTTGAAAATTTCATTCTCGAAATTCAACACGAGTTCCCGAATCAGCATCCTTTCTATTTACTACCAACGATTCTCAAGAAATCACCATTCACACCGATTGCCTTTGCAAGGAAGATCTCACTAACACTAAGGGTATCCCAATGCCGTTGACCCAAGGTCCAACTCACACCACCGAACTACCGATACATAACCTACACTGAATGTATTCAATCCAAACAATAAATTGTATAGCACGAAGCCAAAACACAACCAACACTGGTTTCAAACACTATTTACTCTTGCCTGCATTAACTAAGGCTCTCATTTGAAGTATCGCACAACAAGTTCATCTTTGTCTTGTAATACACACCTAGGATTACTCCTATAAGCCAAAACACACGTTGTCGAATCTTAACACCATTCACAAAGAATTACACACATTACACCTTATGCACCACCAAAACCTTGTTCAAGTCCTTACGATTGATAATTGAAGAACCCTAAAGCACATCAATACTAAACACACATCTATTACTCCAACACTGAAGCCAAAGGGATACTCATTCCCGAGTAGAAAGAATAAGCATCTAGTTCAAGGAAAAGGAACTCACTTAAAACATAGGATGGTTTACCACGATAAAAGATTTTTAAGCAAAACAAGAGCTCTTAAAGAAGAACTTTAATCAATGCGAAATTAAGGCTCAACAATGATTATGGTCTTGCAACTCCAAAGGTCGGGCTAATAGATTATCAACAAAGGATACCCCTTATAACAAAGGATCTTTTCCACGACGGTAATGAAAGCCAAATCAAAGGTGTAAAAACCACGGGTAACACACAACGAGCTAGAATGATAAACGCATCTCTCTAAGCCAAACAAGGACCACATAGAGAGCTAGCTACTAGAACGGAGATAACACTGCCTCGGCAAGGGAACACAATCGAAGGGCTCTTTTTAGCAAATGTCTTAATGAGACCCGAGTGGGGTGGGTCATTCAACGAAATCAAACAAACAACATAGATTTGCGTATAAAGGTCAAGAAAATAAGAAGGTACAAGTACTTCTCTATATCATCACAAAATCATCCACTCACAACAACAAACCGTCAACCACCCAGAGATGACAACAAGAAATTAGCTGAGCCTAACACAAAGCATGCTCACTCGACGAAAAAGAGCTAACAAACCTTGGCCAAAGCCACTCAAGGCTAAGCATAAAGACTATACCACACATCTCACACACACTCTCCTTACCCTTCCAGTATTCACACTAATCACTTTGTCCTTTAACATACTCATGTTAACCATATAACCAAAGCTATCATACAATACCACCGAAACTAACGGGATAGTAACTTCTCTCAAACTTCTCAAAGATAGACCTTAAGCATCTTCACAAAAGAACTATTTCCCTACACAAACAAGATTTTGCACTCCACTCTAAGCAAACAGGTTGATTCTAAGGGTTCACATACTCGAAGGGTCTTCAAATCCCAAACTCCTTGTAACTCACGTCTAAACTGCAATATCACAGAAACCTCACGATCTTTTGCAACATAACTTGTATTCTTGGCAAAAGAGAGTAACCCAAATGCCAACTCCAAGAAAACTAAATGGTTCCCAACACCAAACAAAGTACAAACTAAAACTCATAAAGGACTATCAGGGACTCATAATGCAAACAACACGGCCATAGGAACTTCAGCAAGGATCTTACCTCGACAAGAGCTAAAGGTATTGCAAACTCAACACTAACCAGAACATGCACTATGAAACAACCAAACAACCTTCGATCTATCATAACAAACGTAGGTTCTGCACCTCATCACGAAGTCCCCCTTTAGACAAGGGCTTACACCATTAGCTTACCGACCCGATATCTCCAGGGTACACAACCCGAGCACTCGTACCTACAGTGTAGAGCAAACAAATTTTCAACAAGAAATCAGAATGACGTGTCCAAAACTTGCACGACTGTGGTGGTACAAGTCCACAAGGCACTACCAAAAAGGACCACAATAAAGGTACAAGACTTATGGAGATTTTAAACTCTTTAGGAAATCGCCAAACCAAGAATTAGCCAAAAAACCTCGACATCCACACCTGAAAGAATAAAATAACTCAAAACAAGATAACTTTCTACAGGGTAGCTCTCTCTCCAGATAAATCAAAAAGTCAACCATAAACTCACTTAACACCATCACATCCTAGGGTAACCATCAAACACTCGATTAAGCAAACACTACTCTTCTGTTTTGGACAACGCCATGCTCCACCGCATCAACGTCACAGAACAAACTAAGGCAAACGCAACACTCGCCATGCTTAGCCCTCCAACTCAGGCCCCATTCATATACATCGACTACCATCAACGTCACTATGCACAAAACAACTTCTCTCACAAGATTATAAGTTCATCACAAGGTATACACAAAGGTACTGTTAGCCCAAGAACTTTTTAATTTAATTTAGATGATTTTCATAATTCATTTTTTAAGAATAAATAATTTTAAATGAATAATATTTTATATTTCTAAAAATAAAAGTGTTAACACATTTTGAACAATCTAAGTTGACACCTTAGCCAAAAAGAAATGACTTTTATCTTAAAAGGTTCAAACACTTAAGAATTCTTTAATTAAAATTTTTTGTATTGTTCTTAATTAAAAATTAAGTCAAACAGTTAAGGCAAAGTATACTTGAAGCTTATCAAGTGTGTCAACACAAATTGATCAAATGCTTTGACACCCTAACTATTTTTCAAGTTGATCTTCAGGTACCAAAAAGTTAGTGTCAACACAAACTAGTTTTGTGT
>JAOTRH010084009.1:0-16981 GCA_034768845.1 Heliamphora exappendiculata | reverse complement strand
CCGAATCTAGCTATCTCCCCAGCCTCTAAAATCTTTTTTTTTTTTTGGTTCTCTAAGTGTTGTGAGTGAAAGTGAAGAAAGAAGTAGAAAGAAAAAGGATCCATTAAAGCTAAGTCCTACCTTAAATATTCAACCTTTGAATCAATCTTCAAGAGGTAAGTTAAACTCTTTAAAATCCACATCTTTTTGCATAAACATAAATCTATCTTAATCAATCTCAAAGATAAAATGAAAAACTCAACTCAAATCAAACCAAGAAATGAGTTAGAACATACTTTTAGGGGATGTTTTGGGGTCTTTTCTTATGTTGTGGTTTATATATGTTATTTTGGCTTGAGATCTATGTTATTCCCTACATGCATACTTGCTAGAGTTCTTGTTTTTATGTGTTATACTTGTTGCATGTCAAGAATAAAATCAAATCTAAGCCATGCATGATGAATAGAGGCTAGATCCTTTGAGTTTTATTTTCATTCTAGACTTCAAGCTTGCTAGACCCGACTTTGGAAAATTTATAACTAAATTTAAAAAAATCTTCTAGGGTCAAACTTTATGTCCAGAGTTAAAACTTTAAGTTATCTTTTATGACCAAAATCTCATTTTAGAGGTTTGTAATCGAGATGATTTTTTTACAAAAGTTATAACTAACGTTTTTTTTCATTTATCAACAAAAAATGAGGCACTTTTATTACTGTTTGATATGTCAAATCAATTTTTAAAATTATTGAGTTAAACATGTCTTGTGAAATGAGTTGTCACTTATTCTTGAGGAGACCATATTACCTATTTTGAATGATTATTCACCAATGTGTTCTTCACGAAAAAGATTGGGAACATTTTAATCTAGATGTTGTCCAAAAATCATAACTTTTAGATTCCATTTAATCCCCCAGATAGTTTTTATACTTTCTATTTTTAAATCTAAAAATCACAATTTTGGAGTTTTTAAATGCTAATTTGACACATTTTATTGTAAAGACAAAAACTCGAATATTTTTTTAAGAACTAGGCCAAGCATTAATCACTAAAGTTTGAAGGGAGATCTTGATATGTAACATATCTGAAAATTAGAAGTTTTTAAATTAGCTTAATACCCCAAACGTATTTTCAAAAATTAGGACTTTTTGGGTTTTAGCCCAGGGCAAAATCAAGCTTCAATTTTGTGAAGCATAAATGACCTAAATTTTGTAAGAATTCAAAAGGGTGTTCTTCATGAAAGTTGTAGGAAATATTTTAATATTATTGATATCCAAAATTTATAATTTAATTTGATGTTTAGGTGCATCAAATGAGTTCTGCAAATCTTGTTTGAAGTGCTGAATTTTAAAAAAAATGCTAAAAAGTTAGTTTATCTAAGTTTAATAATTTTGTAAGAGAATTGAGAACTTCGTATACAATTTAGGTGAATTATTTGTTACATTCAAGTATAATTGTTATTAAAATTATTATTAGAACTCGACTTGTATAAAAAGTACGCGTTGAAGTAATTATACCTCATGCTTAAAGTGATTGTACCTTATGCCTTAAGAAGGTTGTACATCATGCATTGAAGTAGTTGTACTTTGAGCATCACTTGAGTTATGCATTGTGCATAAGTGAGTTGTACCTCGTGCATAGTTGTGTTGTACTTTGTCATGGTCAAAGGGTGTGTGTCGCTTGGAGTCGATCACACTTGTTTCTAGTCAAGAGTGCCCCTGATATAAATAAAATTATGAATTCTTGGGATGCATTCCCTGTGTACACCCTAGGTGCATCCCCAATGTAGGTGATTATTCTTTTTTGGGGTGAAACCTTGTTCGGCCACCAAGGGTACGACTTTTATATTCCTTATTATCCCACCTCAAACTTTGGGTTGACATTGAGCTAAAGAACCACTGACTTTTAAGGGAGAAATTTGGAAGTTGACCTAACCCTTTGGGGGAAATTCAAATGTTGCCTTGATCTCACATGGAAACTCGGTAGTTGTCCTAACTCCATACTCTTGTGACTTGATTAAAACAGTTATGGTACGTGTTGGAGGCAAACTGCCAAGATTATTGATTTATAAACAATTTATTGAAAAATTAAAAACTGGACGAGCAATCGCCGAAGCAGTTCCAGATGAAATTTTTGGATGTTAAACGATCAAAATAAAATTCGTGCCAGTACAGTTAATTTAAATGAATACCTTTTTGGTCATTTTTTCAACTACGAACTTTGATTCTTCGAGGTGAAGCTCCGAACAGACCTTCTACTATATTTTCGATCCAATTCTCAAACGTAGTGTGGGTTACGATCCTTCGAGAACTGGTACTAGCAGAACTTGGATAACCTTAGTCATGAAAGACAACTTATGAATTTGATTCAGCCTACCCGCATATTTATAGATTACAGCAGGGACCTGTAAAGTAATTATGACATAGACTTCTAGTGTAACCCAAATATCTTTCCAGCGGTTTTTGCAAATATGTAAATCTCTCAGTGATTTATGTAATTATGAAAATCTTACAGTAGTTTTTACAATTTAAAAAAAAATAATTACAGTTCATACCACTAAAGAACTATAACTGTACTTCTAACCATAATCTCAAGATCTAATTGTATTGAGCTCCTATTATTAAATACTTAACTCATCTCCCCACGTTAAGATTTCTGATATTCGTCAATTTAATTTAATCACTGACAATTTAATTTAATTGACATCTTTGAAATTCCTTAAGCCCTTCTGCTTAACTTATATGACTGCCGGATAATTAAATTCACTTGCAAGATTTGATCCGGTCAAAACTTATAAATTTCCTTAAGGGAATATTGTCAATTCCGAACAATCGGGACGTAGATTCTGTCAATAATTAATATTCACCATATAATTAATACCGCTATCCAACTCACCGGGACTATAAACCCATAAAAGATCACACCCTCTAATGAATCAAAATAACGGATATTAAATATACGCAAATAATAATTATTTTAGAATTAAGAGCATAAACACTCATAATGACCTTGTGGTGTGAATTAATAGATATAGTCAGTATAAAATTAATTACCCAAAGTGATCATGTTTAATACACACAAAATGTACTAGCACAGCGAGTCAGAACAATAGATGACACTATTATCTGTTTCCCATAACCATAACCAAGAAAAGCCCACTAAAATTCTGTGCTACAGTCGTACCGATGGTTTGTCCAATTCCAGCTAAACTATGAATAAAAATTTATATTCTACAAGAACCTATAATCTGGTCTTTTGTGTGCAAGTCGTACTCTGCACACCAGATTAAATATTGTATAGAATAAAGGACATCCATGCATAACATTTGAAGAAATGATATTCCATGCATTGCTCATTAAGATTCTCATAAAACAAAAAAAATAATTTTATTAAAATAAAATAAAATACTAAAACCAGATAAAATCTATGATTTTTAGTATATAACCCTGATAATCTTCTACTTATATTTAAAATTTTGTTACCACATCTGACTCCCATGCCTTCTATATGACAATTGAAATTCTTAGCCGGTAGGCTCTTTGTAAAAGGACCTGCATGGTTGTCCCCTGATGCAATCTTGGTCACAACAATATCACCTTTCTGTACAATTTCTTGTATTATGTGATACTTACACTAAATGTGCTTTCCTTTCTCGTGGACTCTTGGCTCCTTCAAGTTTGCAACTACTCTACTATTGTTACAATAAAGTGTAATAATTGACTGAACTTAAAATACCACATCTAGATCCAACAAGAAGTTCTTGAGCCAAATGGCCTCCTTCGCTGCTTCAGAAGCTGCCACATACTCGGCCTCCATGGTGAAATCAGTAATGCAGGACTGCTTGATACTCCTCCAATTAATAGCTCTACCTTTCAAGGTAAACACATATCCTGAGATGACTGACAGGAATCTTTGTCTAACTAAAAATTCGAGTCTGTGTGCCCTAAAGGTACTAGACTATCTACCTGGTAAACCAACATATATTCTCTAATCCTTTTCAACTACTTGATTTTATTTTTTACCACAGTTCAATGCTCCTGTTCTGGGTTAGACTGATATCTACTAACCATGCCAACGGCAAAGAAGATATCGAGTTTAATACAAAGTATAGCATACATTAGGCTTTCTACTGCCGAAACATAAGAAACTGCCTTTATCTTCCTTATCTTATCAGGTGTCTTAAGACACTAATCATTGGATAGAGTTATTTCATGCCTGAAAGGGAGAAACCTTTTCTTAGAATCCTGGATGCTAAAACGAGTAAGGATATTATCGATATACTTTGTTTGTGATAAGCCCAACATCCTTTGTTTTTTATCTCGCAAAAGCTTGATCCCAAGGATGTGACTGGCTTCTCCCAAATCCTTCATATCAAACTATCCAAATAACCATACTTTTACCAAAGATAACACCCTCACATCATTTTCGATGAGCAAGATATCATTTACATAAAGTACTAGAAAGACCACCACACTTCCGTCACGCTTCTTGTACACATAGGACTCATCTGGACTTTGATCAAAATTATAAGACTTTTTGGCTTGATCAAATCGAGTATTTTAAGATCTTGATGTCTGCTTAAGTCCATAAATTGATCTCTTAAGCTTGCATAACATGTGCTCTTGGCCTTTTGTTATGAAACTATTTGGTTGTACCATATAGATACACTCGTCAAGATTTTTATTAAGAAAAACTGTTTTGACATCCATTTGTTAAATATCATAATCGAAATAAGCCGCAATAGATAAGAGAATTCGAATAGACTTAAGCATGGCTACCGGCGAAAAGATTTTCTCATAATCGATCCATTCTTTTTGAGTGAACCCTTTTGCAATAAGCCTAACTTTCAAGGTTTTAACCTTTCCATCTACGCCTCTCTTTCTCTTATAGATCCACTTACATCTACTAGATTTTATCCCTTTAGGTGGTTCTATAAGTTCCTAAACCTGATTAAAATACCTAGATTTTATCTCTAAATTCATAACCTTTTGCCAAAGATCTACATCTTTATCTTGGAGTGCTTCATTGTAATTATAGGATTCGGTATCCAGTTCTACTAGGATCCTATCAAAAGACTCTCCTAAGAACATATACCGATTGGGATGATGAACTACCCTTCCACTACAACGAGGCACTACCTACGTCAGTGTACTAGCAGTAACGCGTTGTGCAGAATTTAAACCCTGTGCACCATTACCCGCATGCTCGTCTGGCATGTTAATGGTAATACCCTGTTCAGGATTTACACTTGCCCCGATAATCCACCTACTACGACGAGGAAATGGGATATTAGTGACTTGTGGTTCCTCTTCTGTTCTACTGGTATTTTTTCTCAATTCTTCTAGAATAATTTTAATTTTGGGCATGTGGTCCATAGTATAATCCTCTTCCAAGAATTAGGCATTGGTGCTAACAATGACTTTCTGATTTTAGGATTATAAAATAAACCACCATTCGTTCTCTTGGCATACCCAACAAAGAAACAGACTTTTGTTCTCAATTCTAACTTACCTGCGTTCTTTTTCAGCACATATGCTGGATACCCCCAAATTCAAATATGTCTCAGACTAGGCTTGTGCTCGGTCCACAATTTTGTAGGAGTAGAGGGTACTGACTTAGAAGGTACCAAGTTCAGAATATAAGTCGTTGTTTTTAATGCAAGTCCCCAAAACGAATTGGGTAATTCTGAATAACTCATCATCGACCTTACCATCTCCATAAGAATCATATTCATTCTTTCTACTACACTATTCTGCTACGGAGTGCTTGGTGCAGTCAACTAGAATGTAATCCCCTATGACGACAAGTAGTTCTTAAACTCTCCAAAGAGGTACTCCCCACCACGGTCAGATCGTAGTAATTTGATACTTTTACCCAAATACTTCTCTCCCTCTGCCTTAAATTCTTTAAATTTCTCAAAATATTCAGACTTACGGTGCATTAGGTACATGTATCCATACCTTGAGTAGTCGTCAATGAAACTAACAAAGTACTCAAAGCCACCTCTAGCTCGGATAGTCATAGGACCACACACATCAGAGTGAATTAGTTCCAACGATTCTTTAGTTCTATAGCCTTTGGCCGGGAATGGCCTCTTAATCATCTTACCCTCTAAGCAAGAGTCACAGACTGGAAGTGTCTTCACTTCTAATAAACTCAAAAATTCATCTTCTACTAGTCTATTTATCCTTTTTAGATTAATATGACCTAAGCATAAGTGCCAAAGAAACGTTTGGTTCATTAAAGAATGAACATTTCTCTTATATAGTAAATTAGATGTGTTATTCAATTTAGTTAGTTGTTGAATAGGAGAGATAGGAGATATAACATACAGATCATCCACTAATGTATTAGAACAAATAAAATATTTATTTTTTTAATAACCACATAGTCATTAAAATGAATAGAATATTTGTCTTTTATTAAATTAGAAATTGAAATTAAATTTCTTCTAATAAAAGGACATAAAGACAATCTTTTAAAATTAAAATCCTATCTCTACTAAAGTTGAGAGTGGCATCTCTTACTACAACTGCTGCCACCCTCGTGTTATTACCCATATGTAGGTAAATTCTTTTATCACTGATCTGCCTGATTTCTTGGAACTCCTACAAAAAATTATAGATATGATTAGTGGATCCCATATCTACAAACCAGGTACGGTAGATAACACTGCTAAATAACTTTCAATCACTAGTGAACAGAAATTATTTTACATGTTCTACAAACTAGGTACGGTAGATAGCGCCGCTAAATAAATTTCTTCACACCAACTTTTGGCTCCTTAGCTGCTTTTGGACTTATACCTCCCTATTTCTGAACATTTTTCTTCTTCTTGCCTTTCGACTAAGAGGAATAACCTTTTTCAGCCACATGCACAACACCTGACTTTCTAAGAACACCGTCGGCTGCTTGAAGTTCTTTAAGAAGCTCTACTAATGAAAAGCTGAGCTTATTCATGGAATAATTCAGGCAGAACTACTTAAAGCTATTAGGCAGTGACTGAAGTATGATATCGACCTGGCTTTCTCCGTCAATCTCAGCTCCTAGGATCTCCAGTTCATTCAGAAGGCTGATCATCTTCAGAACATGATCCCTAACTAGGGTGCCTTCAGCTATGCTTGTATTCATAAGAGATTTCATGATCACCTGCCTAGCAGCACGGTTTTAATCCCCAAACATTTCTTTGAGATTCATAATCATGTCATAGGCATTGGGTATAGACTGATACTGATGCTGCAATACATTTGACATGGAAGCTAAAATGTAACAACGAGCCATCTGATCAGCTTTCTGCCACTTCTGATAAGACCGAGTTTTCTGTTCGATCACTCTCTCATCAGGTACTGGTGGACAAATTTCAGATAATACAAGCTTATAATCCTCGGCAGTTAAGACAATAACCAAGTTTCTTTTCCTGTCAACATAGTTTGGCCTCGTTAATTTGTTTTCTTTGAGAATGGTCGCGAGTGTATTGAAAGTTATTTTAATCCTGAGAATTACATAATTAAAATAACCGTTAATTATGAAGAACAAAAATTTTGAATTTATTTTAAAATTAGTTCCTTCTACCAATTAAAAAAAATCGCCAGCAGCTTGGTACCCTGTGAATAGCATGCTTCAATGGAAGGACGTCTACTATCTATCGTTTGACCAGACAATACGCAGAATTTAATTACATTACCTACAAACTAGCGATAAAGATCGCAGAATTTATTAATTTTGAAAACCACACAATCCGAAAGATTTCAAAATATCTTTTCGTGCACACGATTTAAAATATTCCGATTTGACAAACTATTTTTTCGTGTTTTAATGTGTATCAAATAAAATTACCGATGAATGCACGGTTTTCTTTTACACTACAGCTAAAATATTGAATAAAGGTATTCAAACATTTTTATTTTTACGTTACATATTTTTAAAAAAATAATAATTTATTAAAATTAAATATTTTTTATTTAATTAATCTAAAATTTGAAATTAATTTTTACATTTTTTGAAGATTTCCGATTAATTAAAACAATAATCTGAAACGTGTTATTTTGTAAAAAAATAAAATATTTAAAGTTTTTCTATTTAATTAAAAAACTTTTAATTAAAAAAATTTATTTTATTTTTCTTTACAAAATATTAATTAAAATCAAATTTTCTCGAATTAATTAAATTAAACAGAAAATATAAAATTAATATTTATTATCCATGCAGTTTATATAAATAAATAAGATAAATATAGCCTGATTTTATGATCGTAGTGAAACTCTATCAAGTTTTGAATTCCTATATCCAAATAAGTTTTTAGTCTTTCAATCGCTGTATAAAACTACTTATTCTAATCAGAATCCAACCAGGACTTATCCATTCGCAGTTTTATGGATATACAACATATCTGGATCAATACATATCAGAAAACAGCCATTAGGAGTCCCAAAACTAGCCACCACTACCGGCCTCCTCAACACTACCGCGGTTTGCTATAGCCGCCCCTTCTTGGGGCTTTTGCCGTTTCGTTTGAGCTTCATTTTTGGTCCCGTTTTTTTTGAAAATAACTTATGAAATATACTATTTTTCTATAAAATTTCCAATTCAAAAACAACTTTCGATGAGAGCCAAACAGCCCCCATCACCGTCGCCCCTTACTGCCTCTGCTCGGCATATTTTTGCCGCCAATTGCCGCTATTTTTGTCACGCTCCAAACTCCGAGTCACGTGAAACACTCACAAACAACCAACCCGAGAATACACTCTCAAAATGAAACATACATGCATTGTATATAAACGTCAAATGGCTTACATTACAAGGCTCTAACGCCGAGAAACATGTAATAAGCATACATGACAGACAGAAACAAAAGGAAGACTATAACTCTTTCGCTCTCAATCAGCAACCCCGAATCAGCACGCGTGATCGATACCTGAAAATATTTTATCCCACACAGTGAGCCAAAGCTCAGCAGAAACTAGACAAGCATGCAATATAAACAAAACATGCTAGAAAATTGAAGTGCAAGTTTAGACTCTCTTTCAAGCCTTGAAAACAATTTCACATGCAAGGGAAAGCGAGGACACAAACCATGTTTTGACTCACTTATAGGAGCCTTGAAAACAGTTGAACAAGGTTTTTAGATCGCGATTCACACGACTCTTAAAACAATTTGAAAACTGGTTTATCCGTATAATAATGCAATTCATGCAATCCATGTATCTTCTCAAATTTTCACCGATGGACCGTAGCCCCCCGTCAATGCATCTTTAAGAATACCTCTTTACGGGCTATCACCGAGGGACCATAGCCCTATCAAACACTTCTTTGCGGACTTTAACCAAATGATCGTAATCCTAACGTAATCTTCTTGGACTTTAACCGAAGGGTCGTAACCTTAACGTAATCACCGTCAACCAGAGCTAACATAACCATCTATCTCATTCAAAACAATTATGCATAACCTAATCAAGTTTTAACTGCATAAAATCATGTACTATCACTACGTATCACAAACCACGTTACACATAACGCTATCGAAAAAATCATGTAAATCACATTACATAACCCATGCATAAATAAACAAGTGTTATAAATATACAAAGCCACTTATAAAATTACATAGCCATATATAACTTCATATCATGACACCACCCGCCATATAACCCGACATCCACTCAAATGATTCCCAACTGACATAGCGCGCTGCCACAGCGCCGCTCGAGTACACAACCACCGCTCGAGCGGTCCCCTACCAACATACATCTCTGCCACTCCACCACTCGAGCGCTCAACCACCGCTCGAGCTGTCACCAATCGACCCAACACTCTGCCACCAGCCCGCTCGAGTGCACGACCACCGCTCGAGCGGTCAATGCTGGGAGAAAAACTCAAACTAAGAAACAAAATCAAACCCCCGCATGCAACAATGCACTAACCACCACACGACCAACCGAACCCCAAAAGGAATCCACAGGTATTTGAATTGACTAATTCGCATAAATTAATTAATTGAATACCATAAGACGCTAATCGAAAACCAAAATGCAACCACCAAAACACTCACACCCAACACAAACCCACGACGCTTACAAGAACACCACAACGCCTCACGGAACATGGAATTAAGTCAAAAGGTCCAACAAGGATGAAAAACAACCTTTTCCCAAACATTCGGCCAAAAACGGGTGAAAATGGTTTAAAAATCTTGACACAACTTCACTCTTTTGGATCATAACTTTCTCTACAAAAAGAATTTTAAGGTGAGAGATGTGTCATTGGAAAGAGGACTTTCGGGGCTTCAATTTGAGTACAAGAGCGACTTAATTTTGAGCCCGGACGAGGGAGATAACATCAAAATAAAATGGCCATGCGTAGCCAGTCTGCTCGAGCAGACATCAGGCGCTCGGGCGAGCTACCACCCGAGAAAAACCCATATTTTGCCGTTCTTGGTGTTTTAAGCCTCCAAACTCCCTAACACCCACTATGATGCTTCAAAACATACTTAAACTTACCGATTCGCATATATATAACACCTACGGACATACACAAGCCCAAAACATCTAGAATCACCGAACGAAAAACCTCAAATCCCGATTCCATCTACCAAAATCAACACAAAACCCCTTTTGAAACCAAAACCCAATTTTCTTGAAACAAAGTAAGATTTACAGCAATCTAACCGTTAAAAATACACACGATTACACGTAGCACCCTTATAAGACATGAGAATCTTGGATCCTATCTCGATGAGTTAAAAACTCGACGCCTCGAACCACGTGCAAAACTAAGCTTCGCCAAAATCAAAATCTGACCGGATGGTTGCATAGCCCTTGATGCCGATACCAAGAATCCGCAGTCTGATCGTCGAAAATCGAGCCCCAAACGCCCGAGAACTTAGAGAGATGGCAGAGAGAAAAAGGAGGAAAGTTACGAGTTAAGTTTTAGAAAATATCTTTATGAAAATATCTAACTCTAGATATTTATAGGCCTCCAAATGTCTTGTTTTTTAATTTTTAAAATTCGCACCACAACGGCCCACGGCCCCAAAAATCTACCCCGCATGTATATTTAAGCCCGATCATGCATCAAAAGCAATAAAAACATGCTTGAATGAAAACACGTAACGCGCGTCCGAAAATGCCAAAAAAGAAAATGGGTCAGGGTCTCACAACTCTACCCCCTTAAAGGAATTTCGCACCCGAAATTCAACTCAAGGTCAAAGAAACAAACCATTGATTGCAATCGACACAAGCATACGAGATGGTCAGCCAAACCATTCCTAGGATATAGTCAAACACCAACCACTACCTCAACACAGCACACCACTCGATGATCCAGCACCAACTCCCCAACAGATGCAACAAAGAAATTGGCCTAAGGCCTGCAACCCAGAAAGTACCTCAGTGCAGTGAAGAGAGATCTGCATCTGCACCATCATGCGCTGCCAGTGCCCTCGATGACCTAGGAGCTACAAGTGAATATACTCAAGGCAACACCGCTCTATCCTATTTTCCACCCGACACGGTTGGCTGTCGTACCAACTGAACTGAAGCACCCCCACCTGTCGCCACTCGGGAGGTCTGAACTGCTGGATGCTGCTGTCGGTCCCACACATACGAACCCTCTGGTGTGCTTACTATGCTCAGTGCACTCTCCCTCTGGGGACAGTTCCTGCGAATATGTTCGTGTTGGCCACATCCATAGCAAATATGTTTCCTCCCCTGTGACTGGCTCCATGAACTCTGGGACTGCCTCGGCTGCGGGCACTCTAACACACGATGCCCCGACTGCTTACACTGATAGAAAATCAACTCCCTCTGCTCTGGCCTCCCAAATAAATCCACTGATGGTGCTGGTACTGAAAACTATTGTGGTAACCCAGATGGGTGAAAACTAGTACCAGAAAACCTCTGCCTCTTACTGGAACGCCCACCTGTCTGCGCCTCTGTCCCACTTTGCGGTGTTCTAGCCTCCTTGGAAGCCCGAATCTCAATCATGGTGTTCTCCACCCTTGCTGCTGCCTTTACCAGCTCTGCGAACACCTGAAGTCCCAGCGCAACCACACAATCCCTGATCGCTGGCCTCAAAACCCGCTCTAACCTCATAGAATGCAGCTCATCTGTACTCACTAACTCGGGTGCAAACCGGGACAGACACGTAAACCTGCCCTCATGCTGCATAACATCCATGGCCCCCTGGCTAAGAGTAAAACTCCTCCCTATACAAATCTCTCCTCGAAGTTGGGAAGTATTTCTTGAGAAACACTCTTGTAAAAGCTGCCCAAGTAACTCCTGCAATAGTCCTGACATATTTCCACCAAGCGTAAGCAGCACCCCTCAGTTGAAAGGTAGCAAAAGAAACCCACAACTCATCCTCCACAATCTGTAGTGTGTCAAGGACCCATGTCACCAACTCCAGCCACTTTGTCACCACAATAGGAACAGGATCTCCAGCAAAAGTAGGCGGATCCATGCGCCTGAACTCCCGCATCGCTACTGTAGCCCTCGCCTCAAGTACTCTCCCTCTCTCCCGACCGGTCTCACCTCTAACAGTCTCAACCAGCTGGTCGATGGAACCCACCAGCGCATACACCAACTCTACCATGTCAACAGGTCCTTGGAGAGCATTTGCATCCCCAGCATCAGGGATAGGAACATCCCCTTGGCCAACAGCACGGCCACGGCCTTGACCACAGCCTTGCCCTCGTCTCACAGACATCGTGTCTATATGAAAGAAGGCATCATATAAGATGCAGCACACACATGAACATAAACATTAAGCATATAAACATGCTAACACATAGCCACGTAGCTTCATGCTAAACAAACCCCACATACCAAGGAGAACCGACAAGAATGACGCGTCAATCTGGATAACCTACTCAGACTCCTTGATAGAAATCAAATCAACTAAACGCGTTTCTAACGTAGCTCCCAAGTTGGTTAATCCAAACGCCCAAAGGCAGGATTAATCAATCCCACAGTTCAACCCCCGTGCTCACATATACACATCATTCACGTATCTCACATGCTGACACGATTAGGTTATCAAAACATCTAAACACATGCAGTCAAGCACACGCAATCAACCTCACATGGGAATGCACCCTCTTTCTACAGCTCATATGTATTCGAACCCAGAGCTCTGAAACCAATCTGTCACGCCCCAAACTCCGGGTCACGTGAAACACCCACAAACAACCAACCCGAGAATACACTCTCAAAATGAAATATACATGCATTGTATATAAACGCCAAACGGCTTACATTACAAGGCTCCAATGCCGAGAAATGTGTAATAAGCGTACATGACAGATATAAACAAAAGGAAGAATATAACTCTTCTGCTCCCAATCAGTAACCCCGAATCATGCGCGTGATCGATACCTGAAAATATTTTATCCCACATTGTGAGCCAAAACTCAGCAGAAACTAGACAAGTATGTAATATAAACAAAACATGCTAAGAAATTGAAGTGCAGGTTTAAACTCTCTTTCAAGCCTTGAAAACAATTTCACATGCAAGGAAAAGCGAGGATACAAACCATGTTTTGACTCACTTATAGGAGTCTTGAAAACAGTTGAACAAGGTTTTTAGATCGCGATTCACACGACTCTTAAAACAAAGTAAAAACTAGTTTATCCGTCCCACAATGCAATTCATGCAATTCATGTATCTTCTCGAATTTTCACCGATGGACCGTAGCCCCCGTCAATGCATCTTTACAGACTTTCACTGAGGGATCGTAGCCCTATCGAATACCTCTTTACGGACTTGCACCGAGGGACCGTAGCCCTATCAAACGCTTCTTTACGGACTTTAACCGAAGGGTTGTAACCCTAACGTAATCTTCTCGAACTTTAACCCAATGGTCGTAACCCTAACATAATCACCGTCAGCCAGAGAAAACATAACCATCTATCTCATTCCATACACCTATGCATAACCTATTCAGGATTTAAATGCATAAAATCACGTACTATCATTACGTATCACAAACCACGTCACATGTTACACACGCGACCCACACAACATGCATCACATGCATCCGCTCCTTAGAGCCCACATACATGCCTATAAAACTCAGGGTCTTAAAGTATAAACCACATTACACATAACGCCATTGACAGCCATGTAAATCACATTACATAATTCATGCATGAATAAACTACAGTTATAACATGCATAAACCAGTTATAAAAGTACATAGCCATATATAACAACTAAGCCTAGCCCGAAAGCCAACTAAAAACCCAAAAGCCTCACGGTTCACAACCCAAGACCCTTTTTCGAAGGGAACCACGGGCCCAAACACTCAACACATAACAAACACCCACATCTCACCAACTCATCATCCCCAAGGATGGCATCAACGCGAACACACGAGGTTACCACACGCCCCCCAAAACCACGACACAACCAACTGAACCTCAAAAGGAATCCAAAGGTATTTGAATCAACTAATTCTCATAAATTAATCAATTGAATACCAAAGAATGCCAATTGAAAACCAAAAACCCAACCAAAACCAGCAACCCAGAACCTAAGTCGACCGAACCCCACATCCAGTCGACCGAACACCCTACTGAAATCTCACAAAACGCCAAAACACACGGTTCAGTCGACTGAACCCCACGGTCCAGTTGACCGAACCCAAAAACTATGATCCAGTCAACTGAAGCCATAGGTTCAGTCGACTGAACTGAGGCGAACACCGTTTTGAGCTACGGTTCCAGCCTCCAAACCTCAAATTGAAGCCTTCGAACTCCGATTTAACACCCCCAAACACTCACACGCTTAGGCCTAACACAAAGACCTTAAAAAGAAACTCCCGACACCCTATTCCATTTACGAAATCGCCAAAAAATAGGTTTTAAACCTAAATATTCAACTGAACATGAACTCAGATCTACTACAATCTAACAGGTAAAAATACACCTGATTACCCATAGCACCCTTAAATAACATATAGGTCTAGAATTCTACATCGATGAGTTAAAAACTAGATGTTTTGATCCACGTGCAGAATCGAGTTTCGCTAGAATCAAATTATGATCAGATGGTTGCGTAGCCCACCGTGCCAAAAGCAAGGATCCACTGTTGATTCATTGAAAACTAAACCCCGTGCCCCCGATAACTTAGAGAGAAGGCAGAGAGAAAACATTATGCTTGTTGGAGAAGTTTTAAAAAATATCTTTTTGAAAATATCTAACTCTAGATATTTATAGGTCTGCAAAATATCTTTTTTTTGAATTTTAAAATTCGCCCCACAGCGGCCCACGATCCCGGGAACCTACCTCGCATGCATATCAAAACCCAATCATGCATCAAAGCAATAAAAACATGTTCAAACGAAAACACGTAACGCGCATCCGAAAATGCCAAAAAAGAAAACTGATCAAGATCTCACAAATTTTTTGTTTTTTTGTATTTTTAGTCAAAAAATTAAATTGAGTTTAAAATAGGTCGTTTGATAACTTAGCTTTTTTAAGTTGATTTTTTGAGTAAAAAGTATTTTTGTTCAAATTGAATAATTTTACCCTTTTATATATTTGATATTAACAATTATATGTACCTGATAGTGGTAATAAATATGTTATAAATAAAATATATTATTGTATTTTAAGGTCCTATTTGGCAACTTGACTTTTTTGATTTTTTAGCTTAAAACGCAAAAAGGCTAACCTTACCCGTTTGGCAAAAAAATAAAAAAGTCAAAATATCAAATCAAAACACAAATTCTCAAAATATTCAAATCAAACTCCCACCACTTTTAAAATACAATAATATCTCTTATTCAGAACTTATTTATTACCATTACAAATTACATATAATTATTAATATTAAATATATAAAATAGTAAAATTATCAACTTTGAACAAAAAGTAAAAAAGTCAATTTTTTACCAAACAACTAATTTAAAAAAAGCTAGTTTAAAAATTAAGTTATCAGATAACCTACTTTAAACTCAATTTAACTTTTTAGTTAAAAATATAAAAAAGTAATAAAACTAGCTTTTATGCTAGTTACTCATCGGGGCCTAAGAGTTGTGAGAGTTTGTGTTTTGTTTTAATTTTTTAACTTTTTTACGATTTTTGTCAAACGAATAATTTTAATTTTTTAGTATTTTTAACTAAGCGCCCGAATGGTAACTAGCTTAAAAGTTAATTTTTTTTTGTCTTTTTAGCTAAAAAATTAAATTGAGTTCAAAATAGATTATTTGGTAACTTAATTTTTAAGCTAGTTTTTTTACTTTTTATTAAAAATTAACATTCTTATCCTTTTATATATTTAATATTAATAATTATATGTAGTTGATAAAGATAACAAATAAGTTATGAATAAATAGTATTATTATATTTTAAAAATAGTAAGAGTTTAATTTGAATATTATGAAAATTTATGTTTTAATTTGAATTTTTTATTTTTTAAGTTTTTTATCAAATGAGCAAAATTGGCATTTTATATTTTTAACTAAAAAATAAAAAAAAAGTTAAATTACCAATCAAGTCCTAAAAAGAAAAAAAAGTAAAAGTTGAGCTTAATTGCACCGAAAAGATAAAGAAAGGTTTGGATAGAAAAAGTACTTTATTAAAATAAAATAGTATTAATTTAAAAGTTGTTGCCGAACTATGATTAAAATCGATTATTGAGGACAAGCCACGTCAGCAGACAGTTCATTACACATCTTCTTTTCAAAATGTATCATCGTATTACCTGAGGCCCCAAAATTTATTAACTGGAAGACTTTCGGAAAAGGTAAAGGAGTATGGTAAATTACACTTACAATTCTGTATTTTAGGGTAATAATATTGATATATTTTTTTATTTTTTAAAATATTATTTATATATTTATATTTATATTTTTATAATATTTAGATTTAAATAGTTAACTTCTGACGAAAATACGGTTCAAAATAGTGTTTTCTTATTTTTATTTTGTTTTTTTTGTTTAATTACAAAATCTTATTTAAAAATTTCAAATTAAAAAATAAAAAATAAAAAATTACTAAATACAAAA
>JAOTRH010083998.1:0-16984 GCA_034768845.1 Heliamphora exappendiculata | reverse complement strand
TGGTTGTTGAAGCATGTAACCTACCAAAAATCATGTCACCTAATTATGCCATTTGCTAAACAACAAACTGGAAGGTTGCTCTTCTAACTTCATTTATGCAAGTTTGAAGATTTAATTTGATACCATTTAATTTGATACCATTTCATAATGAACCACAAATGTATTCCTTTTTCATTTTCACTTCCATTCTATTATATTTTTTTAGGCTGCAGGTATTATCTGGTATTACAGCTCCCGACTTAAATATATTGCACACTTTTAAGGATGTTTAGTACGAGAAGCGCAGTCTTAAGGTTTCTTTGATAAACTCATGATCTAGAAGTTAAATATTCCTTGCTTCCTGGAATGAATTGTTTTCCCCTTCTTGTTGCCCTTGATACTTTTGCTTATAATGTTTTTCTTCTTTCAGGATTAAGTAGATGCTTATACATTGCTGAACAAGTTTTTTTGCAATTGTTGATGGCGAGATTGACCATTTTCTGGTGATTATGTTTCCTGCACTGTTACTGTAAGCTTAGAGCTTTCTCATTCTTAAGTAATGTCATTCTGGTCTGGCCCACCGTAATCCCTTTGGGTAGTTTGACGATAGGATGATTACCAGCCAGTTCATTTCATATGTCTAGCATCATTTTTAAATTGTCTATCAGCGCTTTTGACAGTTATGCTGCTATGCGTTGTTATTTATTTATTTATCTTTTGTTCAATACTGGGAAACTTACATTTTTGTTGGAACTCTATATTTGGATTCTATTATCCTTCGGGTATTGAAGGTACTCCTTGTATCACGAATTGTGTGATGGCAGAGCTTGAGAAGTTAGGTCAGAAGTAACGTGTTGCATTAAGGTATGTTCCCATGATTCTTTGTTATTAGGTCCAATTCTATATATACTTTTCCTTGGGTCTAGTTGGGAAATTTCTTTCTGTTATTTTTTAAGCGAAACAATCTAATTGATACATTTCTAAAATAACACGACTGCAATTATATCTCTACACAGAAGAAAGGATGAATTTACTATGCAAGAAGATTGTATTACACAGTAAAAATGCGTTGAAACTTTTAAGTATATGCAAAAGGACTTCTTGAAATTATTTCAGTTTTGTTATTTTGCTTTCAGGAGCAATCCAAAAATCTGTAAGTGTGATTTAAAGCCCATTTATGAGAATTTATACTTTAGCACTGTCATTATCATTTCAACTTTACAGTGGCTTATTTTTCATTTTTTGTGGATTTTATACACCTTAGTTTTTGTATGACTAATGTCTTCTTGATAATAAAAGCTGTTAGAATTCTTGCTACTATAGTCCTTTTGGGTGGCAAGCCTTATTTTCATAATTTTCTTTGTTACTTTTCTTTCATTCAGGATTGCAAGAGATCCTCGGTTTGAAAGACTCCCCTGTACTCATAAAGGAACCTATGCTGATGACTGCATCGTTGATAGAGTTACCCAGGTATGAGTTGAATCCATTTATCTGCTATACTTCTCTAGTATGCGTCTCAGATATGGTTTGGTTCTAACCATGTGATATTGTGATGAACCATGTTTTCCTTTCTGCGTATATTTCTTTACTGCTTGAGGAATATTCAACAGTATTTCAAGTTCTTATATAAGTTATTTTTGTTTCCAGAGCACACTGTTGAGATACGTGATTGATAATTTAGGACGTCACGTCTTTCTGTACAATCATTGGGTTTTTTAACTGACTGACAACATTTGGAATGGAAACTATTCCAATGAATACTGTTGCTTAGGGGTTTGCTTTGACATTCACCTTTCCTCTGGGGAACTGAAAATTAGAACTCTGGAATTAGCTTTCTTTGCTGTAATAAGGTTCTATATAAATGCAACTTTATTTTCTACTTTTGAGTCAAAATATCAAATAACATTATTCTCAAAATATTCATATTATTTGACATAAATATTATTCTTTTTAAAATATTGACTTGCTTTAATCATGGTATTCCAAAACATGATTTGACCGAGGGGCTTTTGATTACTAGGGATCCTATGATTTAGATGAAGTACTATTGGGTCCAAGTTATTGTCAAGTATTTATTCAAAAAGCAAAGAAGTCTAATGCTCGTTTGGAAAGGCCTCGCAAAGGGATTAATACAATTGGAGAAGTTGTTGGTTGACATGTTACCTGGCGATATTGTGATATGTGTTGCAACTTAATTTTATTAGTTCATGTATACGTGTATTGTATGATTTAAATACTTATAATGTTTTAAAATTATTTTAATTAATTTTCAGGTGTTAGAGAAGGAAAAAGATTAAGTGATGGTGGGGCAAAGCAATTAGCGATGGAAAAAGATTTATTTTGAATTGTATTTGTTGAAACAAGAAAGATTTATTTTGAGTTGTGCTTGTTGAAACTTAAATATTGTTTTGACACATTTAGTGCATTTTTTAATATGTTTTGATTTGTATTTAATGAATGTGTACTTTTAAAATATTTTGATATGCGATTGAACGTATATGAATATTGTTATAAGGAGATAACATTTGATATATTGTTATATATAAATGAATGGATGTTTGTATGTGAATGGATGGATAAATTTTTATTTTTATTTTTATTTTTTGCATTAAAATTGTTATTGTCGCTAAAATTAATAGTATTTGCAACAGACATATTTTGAACACATGTTGAGTTGGTATTTAGCTGTTTCAAAAGGAACACATTTGCGACGGAACAAGGCCGTAGCTAAAAAATCTAGAGTTTTATATTTTTTTTTGTGTTGGGAGTTATAACGTCGCAAAAACTTTTTTGCGACGGCAATCATGCAGTGGCAAAAAGTTTGTGAATAGTATTTGCGTCGGCCATTTCCGTCGCAAAAAGAACACAAGCTGTCGCTATCATTTGCAACGGAAAAAACATGATTTTGAATAAGTATTTGCGTCGCAAATGGGGCCGTCGCTAAAAGCATGAAGTGCCGTTGTAAATGTTTGCGACTGGTCGCAAAAATCCTTTTGCAACCCGAATAGTTGCCTCCCCCATTTGCCATCGCAATGCCAACGCAAATATCTTTTTGCGACGGAAAAAGTATTATTTGTGACGGCTGAGAGCCGACGCAAAAACTCTATTTTTTTGTAGTGTACCCCTATGTTAAAATCCTTTTATGAGATGGTCTTGAGTGTATTAAGGATTATATACGTCTTGAGTCGTGCTATGTCTTAAACCACTATATACGTCTTGAGTCGTGCTATGTCTTAAACCATATACCGAGAAATTGGGTATGAACGGAAATATAGTGGATGGGAACATAATAATCTGTGGCCTAAAACATTTTTAATAATAAGATGTAATCGATTTTGGGGGTATTTTTTTCCTTGTGGGGTGTTTTTGGTAGTCATAATGGTACCTTACTATTTTTTAGAGTTTGTTTGATAACTCCTATATCTTTTCTCTAATGTGTTGCTAAGTTACGCTTTTTTTGATTGAATTTTGGGAATTGAATTATGGTTGTGTAAGTTAGAGATGTACTCGATGGGCTAATAATGAAGTTGCAGATATGTTGGTATGTGTGTTAGTTTTGGTTATGGTTCTGGTGTGTAATGATGACAGGTCCTTTGGAAATTTCATGGGAGTAAAGGTTTATGGTTTTAATTGTCATTCTTATAACTAGAAGGTTGTGCCTGGAAATTGTCCATAGAAAGAGCATAGGTATGTACCTGGGTGAAGATGAGATGGTAGTGTCAACTCTTTTTCCTGTGACAACATGGTCACTCTTAGTATCGCTCTTTCTAGTGATAAGTGTCCTAAACATGAGGAACTTATGATAGATGTTGTTGGTGTAATCGACCTAGTTTCTTGTAGTGATGCGTCATGAGTATGATATCTCTTGAAGGGATAGAGACTGTTTCTAATATGATCTAGAGTATAGATGTGGGTATGTTGTCTTGGTCGTTAGGGGTGAATTATGGAGTAGTAAAAGTTAAACAATGTACCTTAATAATTTGAATGACCCAGGATTAGCAAATGAAGATCGTAAGATCTAAGGTGTATATTATCGTCCTTGCGCTTGAACGCTAGAAGTGCCGATCGTGTTTATCTAGTTGTGGGAGTGATAGGTAATCTCCGGATGAGAAGTCTCGAATCTGGCCATTCTCAATTGAGCGCCTTACGCGTTCTTTTGTGGTTTTGCCTAAGCGGTGAGCTCGAGGCTGTGGAATAGCTATTGTTCGCCTGTTATGGGTTAAGTTATATTAGTACAATCTTGTGAGGGTTTTGCTTTGTTGTAGTGTAGGTATTTAGTGTCGTACATTTGTGTATATCCGGTGATGAACTTATGGTCTTGCGAAACTTGTTGTTTGCGACATAATGCAATCGTTGGTATTCGGTAGGTACGAGTGGGGTTTGAGTTTGAGAACTAAGTGTGGCGAGTAGTGTAATCATTGTGAGTGGGTTGACAGTGTTTGATGCGGTGAAGTTCAAGGTTATTCTAAGGATGGATGATTAGTGTTTTTCTGAATCGAGTGCTTAATGGTTACCCTAAGACGTGATGATGTTGAGTGAGAGTTTTGGTTGACCTTTTGATTTTTCTAGGAAGAGAGCTACTCTGTAGAAAGTTATCATACTTTGAGTGTTTTATCCTTGTTGGGTGTGAAGGTTGAGACCTTCTGATTAATTCGTAGCTTAGCAATTTCTTCGAAAGATTAAAATCTCTTTAAATCTCGTATCCTTGTCATGGTCCTTCGGGTATGTCATGTGAATTTGTACCAACATGATCATGTGAGTGTAGACTTGTTCCTTGTGGTTTATTGGTGAAGAGTTGTTGTCCTACTGTGTAGATACGAGCGTTTGAGTTGTGTCCCTTAGAAATATCAAATGGGAGTTGTTGAAATGAGGAACCTATATCCTCAACGGTTAATTTAAGGTTGTTTGATAGTTTTGTGATACATATTCCTGTTAATGTGGAGTTGTTGATATTTTTAGCTCTTGTCAAGATAAAATCTTTGTTGAAGTTCTTTTGGCCGTGTTGTGCGCATTATGAATTTCTAATGGTCACTTATGGGTCCTAGTTGGTGCCTTGTTTAGTGTTAAAAGTCTTGGAGTTGACATTTGGGTTACTCGCTTTAGGTGATGATATGAGTTAGGTTGCAAAGGAACGTGAAGTTTCTGCAAGGATACAGTTTAGACGTGAGTTACAAGGAGTTTAGATTTGGGGAACCTTTGTTGTTGTGGCCATTTATAATCAACTTTCTTGTCTAGGTTGGAGTATGAGATTCTTGTTCATTCGACGAAAAAGTCCCTATGTGGAAATACTTAGAGTTTAATTGGAAAAGTATGAGAGAGGTTATGATCTCATTAATTTCGGTGGTATTATAAGACAGCTTAGGCTAGGTGATTGGCATAAGTACGCTTAATGATTAAGTGTTTGGGTGTGAGTGTTAGAAGGCCAAGATGGTGTATGTGAATATGGTTCTTGATGCTTGGCCTTACGTGGTTTTAGCCATAGTTTGCTAGCTTTTTCCATTAAGTGAAGGTGTTTGGTGTTCGGTTCAGCTAATTCTTTGTTTTTGTCTTTAGATGGAGGACGATTAGTTGGTTTAAGTGAATAATAATGCAATGGTAAAGGGAAGTGTTTGTATGCTCAAACCCATGTGGAATGTTTAGTCTAGTTGAGTGACTTTTTAGGTGTCACTAAGACTCTTGTTCATAAGAACCCTAATTTTTCTTAAAAGCCATGTATCGTGATAAACCATCCTATATGTCGAGTGCGTTCCTTTCTCTTGAATCAGATATTGGTTATTTTTGGTCGGGAATGAGTGTTCCTTTGACTCCAGTGTTAGTGTTATAGATGTGTGTTCAGTATTGATGAAATTTGAAGTTATGTAGTTATTAATCGTGAGGATGTGAATGAGGTTCAGGTGATGTGTGTGGTAGGATGTGTGTGATTCTATATGAACGGTATTAGGGTTCAACTGTGTGTATTTTTGGCTTACAAAAGTAGTTCACAGTGTGCGTTTTAAGACAAAGATGAGCTAATTGTGCGGTATTTCGAGTGAAAACTTTGACCATTGTGGACGAAGTAGAGCGGGTGTGAAACTAGTTTTGGGTGTGGTTTGGCTTCGTTCTAGGCAAGTGGTTGCTTTGAGTTGGACGCATTAAGGGCAAGTTATGTCTCGATGGGTTTGTGATTTGAGTTGAGCCATGAGAATATGGCGTTTAGTTGATCTTAGGGTTGGCGAGAACTTCTTGTGGACACATTAGCATGGATTTTTGTTTGCGTGAATGCATTTACGTGGGTGTGTGTTGTTCTTGAGTGTAGAAATGTGATAGCATCTCTTTTGTAGTAGACCTTGTGGTGTCTTGCTTTCGTGATCGTTTAATAGAATGGGAAGGATATGAATGCAAGAACTCATGTTGAATTTCGGAGACGAAATTCCGTAAGGGAGGGAGGTTGAAGAGGCCCGGTACTTTTAAATTAAATTCATTATCAAATTTAAATTAACGAATATGATTTCTGATGATAAATATAATATGTTGTATGTGGTTAACATGTGTGAAGATCCCGGGTAATTAAATTGAGATTAATTTGCAATGTAAAAAAAAATAATAATAATGTGATTTGTATTGATGTAAGTTAAATTGGGGGATTAATTAGTTGGTGAGGGTATATATATGTTTTAAATGATGGGACCCACATGATTTTAATGTGAAAAAAGGAAAATTAAAACCAGAAGGGGGAGAATTCCACCCACCAACAGGCCATCTTTTTCTTTCTGTTTTTCTTTTCTTCTCCATTGATGAGTTCTAAACCCTAGCTCTACCTTCTCTTTAAAAATCAATCCTCTTCCACTTGAAATTGGACGAAGACTATTCGGGATCCAAGCTCTACCGATGAGGGCTTCGCAACCAATCAACCAAAATTTGATTTTGTGAAGGTTCGATTTCGGCTCTTGAAACTAAGATTTCAGGTCTTGTGGATTTTAACGTATAAGACGTGGGATTTTGACTAATTTTGATGTTTCGATGAGATGTGTGTTGATTTTATATGAAAATCACTTGAAACCCTAAATTTTTAAGAATTTTGTTGAAACCTAACTTAATCCATGGCAATTTATTTGATTTTGTGGTAATTAGATGAAATGATAGAATATGAACACTAGAGTGTTGCTAAAACCTTATAACATGGTAACTTCTGGATTAAAAGCCAAATCTATAACTTGATTATAAGATTTGAGAACTTTTGACAAAATCCTAGCTTAATTGAGTGTGATGGTGAAATTAAAACATCCAAGTGGTTGTTTGATCCTTCTAACTTGATGATTGGTCAATCAATAATTAAATCTATAACCTAATTTCAAGATTTGAAACTTTTTATATATAACCCTAGCTTATGTGGTTAAAATGAATTGAGTTCATGAAAATCGATAGAATTAATGGGTTTAGTTTGTGTTGAAGCAAATTTATAATAATGTTGGGTTATTTATGTGAATTGAATATTGTTGGATAAATAAATCGTGAGAATTGAGTGTTGATGAATTTATTTGAATTATTTGACTAAGTTATGTGATGTGGGAAATGATTTAATTAAGTACCGAGACAACGTATGGAAATTAATTTGGATTTGACTAATTTTACGATGAAAATTTGAAAATTTACGCAAAATTGGGTGCTCTACCTATCGGGTTAATTCTCATAAAAGTGTGCACGGGTGCTCTACCCATCGGTTCCATGTGAAAATTGTAAAGGAGTGCGGTTATTTGGGTAAATTATAAAACTTGTGGTTACATATCGGGTCTTGGTTGGCTCGATCGAGTGTAATTGCATGAAAGTTTATAATTATTGTCCAAAGTCGGTACCTAACTGAAATCGTTGATTTGAATTGTTGGTATATTATGAGAAATGTGAATTATTGAGATATTTACAAAAATTGTGACTTGTAGAAATTGAAGAAAAATTGAGCTAAATCGGGCGTGAACTTATTAAATGTAATGAAATAAGTGTGGTTCACATAGGTATTATGTGTTATGAGATGAAATGGAAAATGTTTAAATTCTTTGATAAAGTGTGAGATGAAATTGGAGATATTTACTCTATGAGTAAGGCAAGGATTTAGCGATGCTAGTTTTGTTATAAACTTACGCATATGAGTACAATTATTTAAGAATAAAAAAAAATGAATTGAAAGTGTTTACTTTAATTGTTAAGGTGTTGAATAATGAATATTGATTTGATTGTAAATTCATAGGTGTGTGAATAATGGTCGAAACAATAAAAAATTATTTACTTTTAACTTTGTGGCATTTACACACACCTATCTTGCTTAAAAAAATTTTTTAGTCATTTTTTTATGAGTTTCAGATCATGTTATTTGAATACCTATTTTTCAAGTCCGAATAAAAATGTGAAGGCTTAGAAGATTTCATAACATGTTTGCAAACTTCTTTCTAAAGAATGTAAATATCTAGATGAACATTGTTTTAGGGTAGCTCTTGAAAGTTTGATTGAGAGAGGAACATGTATTTCTTTTGTAATTTGAAAAGAAAATTATGTAAAGTTTTAGTGGGGAAAAAAAGAAAAGATCAATATAATTATATGTTTGTTTATAAAGTATCCATTTTTGAGTTTTTGTAAAATGAATATAAACACTAATTATATTTACTTTATGGGAGATTATGCTTAGGTTGAAGTTGAATATGAGACATTTATATATTTTATTGTGATGTATGTCATACAGGTTGTTTTGTTTAAACGGTTATACCGTGTGTTTATCTGCAAAATAGAAAAAATTCTGTCAAAATTTTAATGATTTATACTTAGAAAATTTTCCTAAAGTGGTTTTTATCCATGCTTGATGTCTAAGTTTTCTTTAAGCTGGACCTTCTTTAGTGAGTTAGAATGGTTGGTACATGTGCCTCGGATTTGGAGGTGTGATATTTTCTCTTTTTAAAATATTATGAAATTTTTTTTCAAATTTTTTTAAAAAAAATATTTATAAATAAAATTTTTAAAGATACAACCAAACATGACCTTACCATGCCATTTATAATGTTAGTCTTCTAATAGTCAAATAAGGTATGTAATATGCATGCTCAAAGTAAACATTATAAAGTTAAGGATAATAACTCCCTTTTTTTTTCACTTGATGTCATGTAAAAGAGATTTGAAAAAAGATTAATATTCTTTGCTCGATCTTTAGTAAAAAATTTAGTTATAGTAAAGAGTAAATCATAAGCGGAGACTATGGAAAGAAAATGAATGAAGAAAGAGTTTGTCATTTACATTTTGAAAAAAGAAAAAAGACATAATAAATTAGAGAATAACTTAAGTTAAATTAGATTATCTCAACTACGAACAAATTAGTATTCCCAAGCCAAAGAGTCAACAAAGAAAATTATTAGATATTTTCGGAATATTATGTAAGTGATATCACGTGGTACTCCCGGCACGACAGATAAATAATCGACATCTATGTAATGTAAGTTATTTTTTATCTCCTAACTACCCAACAAAAATAAGTCATTACATCTTTATCGTAAAATCTGTTACTACCATAATAGATGAAAATGCCATGTGAATTTGTTACATATTACTCTAGAAGTTTCGAATAATTACTCGTCAACTACCATTTATACTACCCCTAGGGTAAGATCAATGTTTGAAATCTCTAGTATATTGTCTTTAACAAAAAGTTTATTAACAAAGTTAATCTATTTAAAAGATAAATAGTTAACTAAAGTTGCCTTACTTATCCCCGCTTGTTATTTTTGTTCATATTGCTGCTATTAGTTGATATCATATGTTTTTTTTTTCTTTAACAACGTTTTCTAGGAGAAGAACAGCTAGCTAGATTAAAATAATAGCAAAAGGCCCAAATTTTGATACTAGTCTATTTCTATCACCATAGGAAAATGAGAAAAAAGTATAAGAACAGCTTTTGAGAACAGCCAAGTAGATTGGTTGCAGTGCACAACTTGTCAATCATCATAAATGCACAAAGCTCTAAAAATGTTGTTAGTAATTTTAATTTGATTTTATTCTTTTACTTGAATCCGTTTTACATTGTTCTTTATAGCTAATTTCTCAAAAGAATATCAATTAACAAACAATGACAATAACAAGAAACAAGATTCTAATAAAGTGATAATCACACTAGAGAAGCAAATTCTAAGCCATAAATAAGCCAAATTGCTAGACAATCCAATCAATTGGATTGCAAGATGAACCAATTGAATCAACGAGTGAATTTTTTAAATGATCTGGCCAAGGCCCTGACCACTTAAAGAGTTAGATTGGTAGACGATTTAGTCGGCCCAAGGATGGTTGGATTATTGGACGATCCGGTTGAGGCCCTGAGCACCTAATGAGCTAGATTGCCAGATGATCTAGTCAGCTCAAAGATGGTAGGATTGTTGGACGATCTACTTAAGGCCCCAAGCACTTGAAAAGTTATATTACTAAATGATCCAGTTAGGTCAATGACAGTTGAATTATTGGACAATTTCGTCGCGCCAAGCACTTGAAGAGATGGATTGCTAGACTATCTAATTGGCCCAAAAATAATCAAATTGATGGATGATCCGAACGAGGTCCTGAGCACTTGAAGAGCTAGATTACTAGATAATCCAATTGACCCAAAAACAGTTAGATTGATGGACAATATAGTCAAGACCCCGAGTAGTTGATGAGATGGATTGCTAGATAATTCAGTCGTTCCAAGGACTATTGGATTATTGGACAATCCGACAGAGGCCCCCAGTAATACAATGAGCCAGATTGATAGACAATCTGATTATCCAAATTGTCCAATGATCTAGTCAGCTCAAGAATGGTTAGATCGCATGACGATATGATTGAGACCCTCAGTAGTATAATAAGATGAATTGATAAATGATCCGATTAGCCCGAGAATAGTTACGTTGCTCAACGATCTAACAAGGCCCTTATTAGTACAACATGCCAAATTGCTAAACGATCTGGTTAGTCCAATTATCTGACAATCTTATTGGCCTAAGAATGATAATTTTGCCTAATGATCTCCCCAAGCCCCACAAACGATTTGATTAGTTGAATTGATAGACGATTTGGTTAGAGAACAAATTGAATTGCAAGACCACTTAATCGGCTTCAAAAAATAACTCGAGTTGCTGGACAATCTAATCAGTTGAAATTCCTAAATAATTTAGTTAGTAAAAACTATAAGTCAAATTACTAGACGATTCAATTAGCTGAATACCTAGTCAATTCAATCCAAGTCAATTCTTTTTGTATATAAGTGGCCCAGACAAGTGGTCGGACATTTCATCATAATAAGATGACTTTATCTCTCCTCAAACCATACCTAAAACGATGCCAAGAATTACGGCATATAATTATATAGATAGCTAAAATCAAGAAATAGTTATCCTAAATATCCATTTTATCTACCCCTATATAAAAAGATTACCAAAACTATCGTTCTTTATCTAATTAGTGCAAGAAATTGTATGAACAAAGGTTGTATTTAATAAAACAAAGAGAGAGGTGATGTTATTTTTTTAATGAAATTATTAAATAGTCTCATATTATCTTAAAGACTTAGAGCATCTCTAACATCTTTATTTAAAGTAGCAAGTTTCAGTACCAAAAAAAATACAATATCTATTTTAACTAAATATTTTTTCATATATACATTTCAGCACTACTCTTTATTTTTGCTATTATTTCAAATTATAATATATTCAACAAGATCTCTATATAAGGCTTGTTTGCTATTATAGAAAAAGTTTTTTTGCTAGCTATGCTTGTTTTATTTATTTATTTATAATAGTTAATCAAATAAAAGACCTATTAGAGATAGTAAAAATGAATTAAACTACTTATTTTAGCCAATGGGACTCGTATAGAGAACCTATTGGAGATGTCCTTAGACGAGTGTTGTAGATAATTGAAAAATCTTCTATCATAATATTGATCGAGAAGACTACGCAGATTACATGATATGCGAAATTCTATTTTTATATGAGAGAAAGTTTATTTTTACATGAGATAAAAATAATATTGCTTCTGAATATTGAATAATTCCTATTTTCTCTATTGCATTTGTGATTTTTGTCACTTTCAATTTCATTTTGTCATTAACAGCTGGCTATTAATAGTCAACTTCATGTCACTAAAGTATGGTAAAGTTGAGCTATTGCTAGCTATCAATATGCAACTATTGACGTCATAAAAAAAGTAATTAACTTTTAAGAAAATATGTTGAACTTTTTAAAAAAAGTTACATTGTTTGAAATAAATTGTTTAGATAATTTTTTTTATTAAAGTATTTAATATGTCATTATTTTTTATTTTTAAGTTATAGTATTTTGAATATTGACATAATTTTTTATTTTTTTATTTCTACGAGTAGAGCTAAACTTTTTAATTAAGGCCTTAATCAGCAACTAGCTTAAAAGCTAGTTTTTCGTTTTTTGTTTTTTTGTTTTGTATTTTTAGTTAAAAAATTAAATTGAATTTAAAGTAAATTGTTTGGTAACTTAATTTTTAAGATAACTTTTCTCAAGTTGGTTGTTAGGGTAAAAAGTCGATTTTTTACTTTTTATTTTAAGTGGACAATATTTTTCTTTTATATATTTAATATTAACAATTACTTTATAATTTATAAACATAAATTTATATAATTATTATGGTTTACGTCACTACTATTATTCTCGACATCAATATTGCCACCACCACTAAACATTGTGACCACTACACTTCTATTGCTTCTATCGCTGTAGGGACCAACTATTACCATCACCACAGTCACTGCTCGCTTTAAAAGTAAGAAATAAGTAGCTACATTATAAAAATTTCACAAACAATGTCAAAATGAACATTTTGGAAGGGTAATACTGTCTTCAAAAATACCTACTACAAAGAGAGTCGCAATCAACAGTAACCTCTTTTTAAACTTTTCTGACTTTTTTTTTTGTTAAATAATTTTAGAACGTTAAGGAAGATCATTTGAATATTTAAATTTTGTTTTATCTCATTAGTTTTTTATATAAAAAAATGACAATTTTACTTTTTATTATTGTGTTTTAGAATTTACTTGTTGTTTTGAATTTTTTTGGGTCAAACAAACCAACTATTTCATTCTTCTACCTTTTAACCAAAAAGCCTAAAAAAAAAAAAAAAAATTCAGTAAGGTGACTTGTTCCAAATGTAGGGGCGCTTAACGGTTTGATTTTAAACAAAACTAATAGCCAAATCATTTTGAACGGTTCAAAAAACTTAAGAACTAATCGAACAGTGAATATCATAGAACATGATCAAATTAAACCAATAAAAAAATTACAGATTCCAATTTGAAACAGTTTCAAAATTAAGTACTTGTTGCACATTTTAAAAATTTATACACTTTTAGAGATAATGTTCCACTTTTAATATATTTTATACAAATATTAATAGATTAATAATTTATTATTCAACGCTAATTGGACTGCCTTTAGTATTTTTCTTATCATTTTACTTTGAAAATAATTAATAATAATTGGACTGCGAGCTTAGAGTAATTATTCGGTGCTCTGGAGCACCATGTGACAAGTTTACATGACACTCTCAATTAATATGGTAAGTACTAACAAATTTTATGGTAAAAATATGATAACTCATCTTTGTTGAGTGCATAATTATGAGATAAAAAATGATCCACATTATATAAATTACGATTATTTATTTATTAAGAATATCATATTACATTATACTTAACAATTTGTCACAAACTTATGGGTTGACATTGAAACCTGTGACTCATTATTGGACCTGATCTTAATAGCTAACATTGAGAGAAATCGAAAGTATGCCTAGTTTTTTTTTTAATGTTTTTTAGCTTTTTGTAAAATGTAAACGTGAAAAAAATATTAAAAAAATAATTAATTATAATAAAAAGTTAATCAAATAAATTTTTTAAGATAAAAAACTTTTAAAAAAAAATCTATCCAAACATAAGCTAAAAACCTGTGACTCATCATTGGACCCAAACTTATTAGCCGACAACGAAAGCCATAAGATCACTCTACCCAACTAATATGTAGACATTGAAATCTTGTGTCCAATGAATAATACCTATTTTCACTAATTTAAATTATGAATTTTATTATAAAATATATGACACATTTCACAATTTGAACTAAAAAACAGTGATTTTTATCACTTTGTTAATGATAAATTTTACAATTTAAACTAATAAAAAAATATTATTATTCATTCTATCAAATTAATGAACAAAATAATATTAGTGTTGACGTCAAGCGACAATACGCTCGCTTGGGCCAGATAAGTTACTTTTGTAAAAAAATGCTAAATGAAGTTCAACCGATATTTTTTATTTGATAAATAATATATTAATATTTATAAAAATAATAAATTTTAAGTTAAATTTGTCTTGAATTTTTCAAAAACTAGAAGCGAGCAACAACTGGTGCTAGTTGGGCGCCGAGCGCTAGGACTCCAGAAGCCAACTATAGTAAAGCGCTAGCTAGGCGCTTGAGCGCTAAGAAGACAAAACCAAGCGTTAGCAAGATGCTCGAGCGCCGCGGCGTTCAAGGAGCAACAGTGTATGGCGCTAATGCACGTTCATGGAGTGCTTGAACGCCATCACAATGTACCAGAAATGTGTTTTAGGATTTTGGTGAAAGCTTATATATATGGACCCTACGTTTAGTCTAGGATTAAGTGTGATACACTATAAAAGCTCATAAAGATGACATAAAATGTATAGAGATACTCAGTTTGAGGCTAATAAGGTGATACACTATAGAGGTTCAGAAAGAGACCACATAGTATAGAGAGAGGCTCAATTTGAGCTCAGAGATTAAGAAATTTTTTCTAATACTTATTGATTATAGTAAATTATTTCTTCTCTCCCTTAGATATAAGCACCTCAATGAACCACATATATTCATGTGTTCTTATTATTATTCGTATTTTTTATTGTTTTGTGTGATTGAAGCCAACAGTAAATGTCCACTGCACAACAAGTGGTATCAGAGTTTTGAATTAAGGCATAATTACTCGATTGCAATAGAGATATCGAAAATCAAAATGAAGTTGAGAAGTTTATTGATAAGAATAACTTCTCGATGTGGCAGTAACGTATGAAGGATTTGTTGATCTATCAAGAAGACTCCAAGGTGTTACTCAGCAAGGCAAGGAAGCCAGAGAACGTGATAGACGACGATTGTGAGGAACTTGATGTCAGGGTTGCAAGTTTGATTCAATTGAATTTAGGAGATGAGGTTATTCACAACATGATTGATGCAGAGACAACAGAAGAGATGTGGTAAAAACTATAAAGTCTCTACGTGAAGAAGAATTTGGCAAACATGTATGTGAAGAAATAGTTGTATGGACTGTAGATGAGGGAAGGTACAAACTTATTAGAATATCTCAATGGTTTCAATATGCTTATCACACAACTATTTGGATTTGATGTAAAGGTTGACGATGAGGATAAAATGATTCTCCTTTTAGCATCGCTTCCGACATTCTATGATCATCTTGTGACGACGCAAATACACAGAAAGAAAACTTTAGAATTGAGAGAGGTGACTGGTACTTTTTTCTCACATTAAGAGATGAAGAGAGATGATGAAACAAATGTAGATGGATTGGTTGTGACCAAATTTGAGTCAAGCCAGGGAATGAATAAGTCAAATGAGCATGATTCTAGCAGAGAAAGGTTTCAGTCTAAGTCACATGGAAAGAATGATGTGAAATGCTTCTACTACCACAAAACTAGTTATTAGAAGAAATAGTGCCAAGAACTAAAAAATCTTATAGAGGAGAAGAAGAAAAGAAATGCGCCTTCAGAGTTTGTCAGTCTTGCCAAGGAGACATCAAATAGTGAGGTAAATGCATATTTACTTTCAGTATCTTCCAGTTATAAATTTTTTTATCTAAATCATGGATATTTGATTTGGAGTACTCTTACCATATGTGTCCAACTAAGGAGTGATTTGATGCGTATAAATCTTTCGACGGTGGTATGGTTTTAATAGAAAATGATGCAACTTGCAAAGTCATTGGAATTGATACAGTGAAAATCAAGATGCTCGATGGAGTTGTGAGAGTTTTGGGGAATATCAGACATGTTCCCGATTTAAAGAAAAACCTGATTTCTTTAGGAGCTTTGGATTCTTTGGATTATAGGTACACAACAAAAGGTGAAGCAATAAAGATTAGCAAATGGGCAATGGTGATCATAAAATGGCAAAAAGTTAGAAATCTCTAAAGATTGGTAGGGAACATGATGGTAGGAAGAGTTTCCATTACTACACCGATAAAGTCCAGCATGGACGACACAAAACTCTAGCATATGCGGCTTCGTCAGATCGACAATCGTAATATATTTGAGCTCAATAAAAAGAAATCAATAGTCGATGTGGAGATCGGGAGATTAATCGACATCTTCTCTAAATGAAGTACAATAAGGTGTTCAAAAGCCTAAAAACTTCCTCCATGACCTTTTTGATAGATCATTTGCTCTTATGCACTCAAGACTTCTACACCATTGTCAGCCCATATCGGAATGTATCATTGGTTCAATGATAATAACATTTAACTATGTCCACATGCTACATATTACTTTGTTTCTTGAATCACATTTTTAGGAACCCAAAGATTAGGTCCTTCGATCCTGCACGATACTATGCGCTTAGCGGACATAGATCATGACTACGACATCAAACTTGCTATATTAATGACTTGGGATAATACACTTATCTCCCTTGAGGTTTAACCTTATTACATGGATCTTTCATACGGTCTCTGAAATTATACTAACCTCTCATGAGATTTAATTTTAACATCAATTGTACCTCAACTGTTAAAAATTTTGTTGAAATTTAACTAAAATCGCCATTCCCATCCCAAAACCACAATTCTCACCCCAAAATCATCATTCAAATAACCTTTTCCCCCCAAAATCATATTTTCCACCTCAAAACCACCATTCCCAAAACCACAATTCCATTGAAATTTGGGGCGGGAAGGGTGATTTTGGTGG
>JAOTRH010083987.1:0-16985 GCA_034768845.1 Heliamphora exappendiculata | reverse complement strand
TCCTAAGTTTGTTAATCCAAACGCCCAAAGGCAGGACTAATCAATCCCACAGTTCAACCCCCATGCTCACATATACATAGCATCCACATACTCCACACACCATCATGCTCATTCTAGTAAAATAGTTAAACACATGCAGTCAAGCACACGCAATCAACCTCGCACGGCGATGCACCCTGTTCTCACAGCTCTAGGTATTCGAACCTAGAGCTCTAATACCAATCTGTCACGCTCCAAACTCTGGTTCACGTGAAACACCCACAAACAATCAACCACAACACCCAACCCGAGAATACACTCTTAAAATAAACATACATGCATAGTATATAAACTCCAAACGGCATACATTACAAGGCTCCAACGCCGAGAAACATGTATTAAACATATATGATATAGATAGAAACAAAAAGGAAAACTACAACCCTTCCACCTCTCCAGCACCTCCAGATCAACCTCCATGAGCCAAACCTCAGCAAAAACTAGAAAAGCACGCAATATAAGCTAAACATGCTAGGAAAATGAGGTACTGTTTTAAACACTCTTTCAAGCCATTAAAATAGTTTTCACAAGCAGTGGTAAAGCGAGGATAAAAACCATTTTTTACTCATCAGAGCCTTGAAAACGATTCCAGTATTACAACTCCCGTAGGCCGTTAATACAATATTTCGACTCACGTAGGCGGTCAATACAATTTTAAGAAAATTTGTCTATCCATCCCAATATGCAATAGATGCAATCCATGAATCTTTTCGGACTTCCACCGAAGGACGGCAGCCCCCATCTATGCAACGCACACAACTCGCGCAATCCACACAACGCACGCCATCCATACAACACACACAACGCACACCACCCGCGCAACATACACACCTTCACGAACTTTCATCGTATGACCATGATCCGCCCTCCTCACACATCTTCACAAACTTTCACCGTAGGATCATATCCCACCATATGCATGTTCTCGGACTTTCACCGAAGGATCATATCCCACCATATGCATGTTCTCGAACTTTCACCAAAGGGTCGTACCCCACCGTATACATGTTCTCAGACTTTCTCCAAAGGATCAGATCCCACCAAATGCATGTTCTCAGACTTTCACCGAAGGAACATATCCCACCATATGCATTTCAAGTACTTTCACCGCATAACCTCATCCCCTCCATATGCAGATATAAAGCCAGAGTTTTAACCAGTGCAACACATGCACACATATAATCAGAGTTCAGATATATCATGATTATATAAGATCACGTACGACCGCATAGGACCTCTTACCCGTCTTACAACAAACATGAATTAAACTAAACAGTTTTATAAATATAACATCACGAATGACCACGACGTTTCACATATGATGCCAAAACCATGTAATCCACCCACATATTCTGTACATAAATAAACTAGAGTTATAAATGCACATAACCAGTTATAAATGCACATAGCCATATAACTTCATATCATGATGACACCCGTCACATAACCCGTCACAACGTCACATGCCACATACCAGTCATTCGATACCTGAATGACCTATCCACAAATTGGGACCCATCCACACACCGGGACAACCAACGATACAGAATACCAAAACCAAAACCTAACCCAGAGGCCAACACAGCCCAAGCGCTCGAGCGCTCAACCACCGCTTGAGCGGTCCCCAATCGACATAGCACACTGCCACAACCCCACTCGAGCACACAACCACCGCTCGAGCGGTCCTCTACCGGCATAACACACTGCCACCAACCCGCTCGAGCGCACAACCACCGCTCGAGCGGTCAATGCTGGGAGGAAACCCAAATCGAGAAACAAAACCAAAATCCTGCACGCCACGATGCACGAACCACCGCGCATACAACCATGTACCAAAAACCCACATCTAACCGTGCACGTCACCCCCGAGGATGACACGCAAACAAACACCCAAAGCCTTAACACGACTCCCAACGCCATCACACCACCAACTAAACCCCAAAAAGAATCCACAGGTATTTAAATCGACTAATTAGCATAAATTAATCAATTGAATACCATAGGACGCCAATCGGAAATTAAAACCAAAACCACCAAAATACTAACGCCCAACACGGCCAACACGGCCAACTCAGACCCACACAAGCCCATGACGCCCACACGTGCCCAACACAGACCCACGACGCCCACGAGAACACCACAACGGTCCACGAAACATGGAATTTGGTTAAAAAGTCCAACAAGGATGAAAAATAATCTTTTGTCAAACATTTGGCTAAAATGGGTGAAAAATGATTTGGAAATCTTGACACGCCCTCACTATTTTTGTCATAACTTTTTCTACAAAACTAATTTTAATGTGAGAGAGGTGTCGTTGGAAAGTGAACTCTGGGGCTTCAATTTGTGTACAAGAATGACGCAATTTCGAGTCCGAACGAGGGAGATAACATCAACGCAAAATGGCCCAGTGCAGCCAGTCCGCTTGAGCGGACATCGGGCGCTCGAGCGAGCTACCACCCGAGAAAAACCCAAATTTCTTGTTCTTGGTGTTCTAAGCCCCCAAACACTCCAACGCCCACAATAATGAGTCAAAACACACTTAAACCTACCAATTCGCATATATTAAACACCCACTGACATACACGAGCCCAAAACATCAAGAACCACCGAACGAGAAACTTCAAAACCTAGTTCCATCCAACCGAAACAACACAAACCCCCATTTTCAAACCAAGCCCGATGTTCTTGAAACATAAATTGATTTTTCATGCATTTTTAATCGGTAAAAACATACATGATTACACGTAGCACCATTATAAGACATGAGAGTCTAGGATTTTACCTCAGTGAGTTAAAAACTCAATGTCTGGATCTACGTGCAAAAACAAACTTTGTCGGAATGAAATTCTGTCCAGATGAATGCGTAGCCCACCATGCCAATAGTAAGGATCCACCATTGGATCGTTGAAAGCCAAGACTCGGGACCCCAAGAACTTAGAGAGAAGGCAGAGAGAAAATAGGAAGCTTGTTGGAGATATTTTGGAAAAATATCTTTTAAAAATATCCAACTCTAGATATTTATAGGCCTCCAAAATATCTTTTTTTCAAATTCTTTGAAATTCGCACCACAACGTCCCACAGCCCCCAATACCTGCCCCGCATGCATATCTAAGCCCGATCATGCATCAAAACACGTAAAAATATGCTATAACAAAAACACGTAACGCGCGTCGAAAAACGCCATCAAAACACGAAAAAATATGCTATAACGAAAACACGAAACGCGCGCCGAAAAATGCCAAAAAAAGAAAATGGGTCAGAGTCACACAACTCTACCCCCCTTAAAGGAATTTTGTCCCGAAAATTCAGCACAGGGACAAAAGAAATAACCCTGTCGATCACAATCGGCACAGGTACATGAGATGGACAGCCAAACCTTTCCTAGGATATAGTCAAACAAAGTCAGGTATCCTAAACAACGGCTAACTATCTCAAACACATGGGATCTACCATGAACCCCAACCTCACATCCTCATCAACCGCTGCCTCAACACATCACACCACCCACGCAGTCCACCACTAACTCCAAACCCACGACCCCAGCCTCGGCCATGGCCTCCCCCTCTCTGCGCAAATATCCAGTCTATACGAAAAAGACTAAACAGAAGACCCAGCACATAGCATAAACCACATAAGCATGCTAACACATAAACACATAATTCATGCAAAACAAACCCCACATACCGACGGAAACCGACAAGAATGACGCGTCAATATGGATAACCTACTCAGATTCCGTGCTAAAAATCACGTCAGCTAAACGCATTTCTAATTTAGCTCCCAAGTTTGTTAATCTAAACGCCCAAAGGCAGGATTAATCAATCCCACAGTTCAACACCCATGCCCACATAAACACAACATCCACATACTCCACACACCATCATGCTCGTTCTAGCAAAATAGCTAAACACATGAAGTCAAGCACACACAATCAACCTCACACGGCGATGCACCCTCTTCCCACGGTACTAGGTATTCGAACCCAAAGCTCTAATACCAATCGGTCACGCCCCAAACTTTGGGTCACATGAAACACCCACAAATAATCAACCACAACACCCAGCCCGAGAATACACTCTCAAAATAAACATACATGCATAGTATATAAACTCCAAACGGCATACATTACAAGGCTCCAACGTCGAGAAACATATATTAAGCATACATGATACAGATAGAAACAAAAAAGAAGACTATAACTCTTTTACCTCTCCAGCACCTCCAGATCAACCTGCGTGACCGGTACCTAAAGAAAAGTAAATCCCACACCGTGAGCCAAAACTCAGCAGAAACAAGACAAGCATGCAATATAAGCTAAACAAGCTAGGAAAATAAGGTGCCGTTTTAGACTCTCTTTCAAGCTATTAAAACAGTTTTCACAAGTAGTGGGAAAGCGAGGATAAAAACTACTTTTCGACTCATCAGAGCTTTGAAAACTATTCCAGTATTACGACTCCCGTTGGCGGTCAATACAATTTTAAGAAAATTGGTCTATCCATCCCAATATGTAATACATGCAATCCATGAATCTTCTCTGACTTCCACCGAAGGACCATAGCCCCCATCTATGCGACGCACACAACTCATGCAACTCACACAACGCACGCCACCCATGCAACACACACAACGCACACCACTCGTGCAACATACACACCTTCACGGACTTTCACCGTAGGACCATTATCTGTCCTCATCAAACATCTTCACGAACTTTCACCATAAGACCATATCCTACCATATCCATGTTCTCGAACTTTCACCGAAAGATCATATCCCCCCATATGCATGTTCTCGGACTTTCTCCGAATGGTCGTACCCAACCGTATACATGTTCTCAGACTTTCACCAAAGGATCGTATCCCACCATGTGCATGTTCTTAGACTTTCACTGAAGGATAATATCACACCATACGCATTTCACGGACTTTCACCGCAAGACCTCAGCCCCTCCATATGCAGATACAAAACCAGAGTTTTAACCAGTGCAACACATGCACACATATAATTAGAGTTCAGATATATCATGATTGTATAAGATCACGTATGACCACATAGGGCCTCATACCCGTCCTATAATAAACATGAATAAAACTAAATAGTTCTATAAACATAAGATCACGAATGACCACGACATTTCACATATGACGCCAGAACCACGTAATCCACCCACATATTCCGTACATAAATAAATTAGAGTTATAAATGCACATAACCCGTCAAGTAACTTCATATCAAGTAACTTCATATCAAGACGCCACCCGTCACATTACCCGTCACGACATCACAAGCCACATACCAGTCATTCGATACTCGAATGACCCATCCACAAATCGGGACCCATCCACACACCGGGACAACCAACGATACGAAAACCTAAAACCAAAACCTAACCCAGAGGCCAACACAGCCCAAGCGCTCGAGCGCTCAATCATCGCTTGAGCGGTCCCCAATTCACATAGCACACTGCCACAACCCCGCTCGAGCACACAATCACCGCTTGAGCGCTCCTCTACCGACATAACACACTGCCACCAACCCGCTCGAGCGCACAACCACCGCACAAGTGGTCAGCACTGGGAAGTAATCCAAATCAAGAAGCAAAACAAAAATCTCGCACGCAACGATGCACGAACCACCACGCATACAATCGTGAACCAAAAACCCGCATCTTATCATGCACGTCACCCTCGAGGACGACACCCAAACAAACACCCAAAGCCACGACACGACTCCCAAAGCCAACACACCACCAAAAAAACCCCAAAAAGAATCTACAGGTATTTGAATAGACTAATTCCCATAAATTAATAATTTGAATGCCATAGGACGTCAATGGAAAATCAAAACCAAAGCCACCAAAACACTAATGCCTAACACGGCCAACTCGGACCCACACAAGCCCATGACGCCCACACAAGCCCAACACAAACCCACGATGCCCACGAGAACTCCACAACGCCCCATGAAACATGGAATTTGGTCAAAAGAGCCAACAAGGATGAAAAACAATCTTTTTCCAAATATTCAGCTAAAAACGGGTGAAAAACGATTTGAAAATCTTGACAAACCCTCACTATTTTTTCCATAACTTTTTCTACAAAACAAATTTTAAGGTGAGAGAGGTGTCATTAGAAAGAGAACTTTTGGGGCTTCAATTTGAGTACAAGATTGACCCAATTCCGAGTCCAAACAAGTGAGATAACATCAACACAAAATGGCCCAGCGCAGCTAGTCCACTCGAGCAGACATCGGGCGCTCGAGCGAGCTACCACCCGAGAAAAACCTGGATTTCCTATTCTTCGTGTTCTAAGACCCCAAACTCTCCAACACTCACTATGATGCATCAAAACACACTTAAACCAACTGATTCGCATATATTAAACACCCACGGACATACATGAGCCCAAAAAATCAAGAACCACTGAATGAGAAACTTCAAAACCCAGTTCCACCAAACCGAAACAACACAAAACCCCATATTCAAACCAAACCCGATGTTCTTGAAACTTAAATCAATTTTTCATGCATTTTTAACCAGTAAAAACATACACGATTACACGTAGCACCCTTATAAGACATGAGAGTCTAGAATTCTACTTCGGTGAGTTAAAAACTCAATATCTCGATCCCCGTGCAAAAACGAACTTTGCCGTAATGAAATTCTGTCTGGTTGAACGCGTAGCCCACCGTGCCAATAGAAAGGAACCACTATTGGATCATTAAAAATCGAGACTTGAGCCCCCAAGAACTTAAAGAGAAGGCAGAGAGAAAATAGAAAGTTTGTTGGAGAAGTTTTGAAAAAATATCTTTTGAAAATATCTAATTCTAGATATTTATAGGCCTCCAAAATATCTTTTTTTGAAAATTTTCAAAATTCGCACCGCAACATCCCACGGCCCCCGAAACCTGCCCTGCATGAATATCTAAGCCCGATCATGCATCAAAACACGTAAAAATATGCTATAACGAAAACACAAAACGCGCGCCGAAAAATGCCAAAAAAAGAAAACGGGTCAGGGTCACACAACTCTGTCCCCCTTAAAGGAATTTCATACCCAAAATTCAACACATGGCCAAAAGAAATAACCCTGTCGATCACAATCGACACAGGAACATGAGATGGTCAGCCAAACCATTCCTAGGATAGAGTCAAACAAGGTCAGGTATCCTAAACAACGGCCAACTATCTCAAACACATGGGATCTACCATGCACCCCAACCTCACATCCTCATCAACCATTGCCTCAACACAACACACCACCCACGGAGTCCACCACCAACTCCAAACCCATTACCACAGCCTCGACCTTGGCCTCACCCTCTCCGCGCAAATATTAGGTCTATACGAAAAAGACAGATCATAAGACCCAGCACATAGCATAAACCACATAAGCATGCTAACACATAAACACATAATTCATGCTAAACAAACCCCACATACCGAGAAGAATCAACAAGAATGGCGCGTCAATCTGGACAACCTACTCAGATTCCGTGCTAGAAATCACGTCAGCTAAACGCATTTCTAATTTGGCTCCCAAGTTTGTTAATCTAAACGCCCAAAGGCAGGATTAATCAATCCCACAGTTCAACCCCCATGCTCACATGTACACAACAGCCACATACTCCACACACCATCATGCTCGTTCTAGCAAAACAGCTAAACACATGCAGTCAAGCACACGCAATCAACCTCGCACGGCGATGCACCCTATTCCCATGGCTCTAGGTATTCGAACCCAGAGCTCTGATACTAATTTGTCACGCCTCAAACTCCGGGTCACATGAAACACCCACAAATAATCAACCACAACACCCAACCCGAGAATACACTCTCAAAATAAACATATATGCATAGTATATAAACTCCAAACGGCATACATTACAAGGCTCCAACGCTGAGAAACATGTATTAAGCATACATGATACAGATAGAAACAAAAAGGAAGGCTATAACTCTTCCACCTCTCCAGCACCTCCAGATCAACCTGCGTGACCGGTACCTAAAGAAAAGTAAATCCCATACCGTGAGCCAAAGCTCAACAGATATTAGAGAAGCATGCAATATAAGCTAAACATGCTAGAAAAATGAGGTGCCATTTTAGACACTCTTTCAAGCCATTAAAACAATTTTCACAAGCAGTGGGAAAGCGAGGATAAAAATCATTTTTCGACTCATCAGAGCCTTGAAAACGATTTCAGTAGTACGACTCCCGCAGGCCGTTAATACAGTATTCTGACTCCCGTAGGCGGTCAATACAATTTTAAGAAAATTCTTCTAGCTGTCCCAATATGCAATACATGCAATCCATGAATCTTCTCAAACTTCCACCGAAGGACCACAGCCCCCATCTATGCAATGCACACAACTCGTGTAACCCACACAACGCACGTCACCCATGAAACACACACAACTCACGCCACCCATGCAACACACACAACGCACACCACCCGTGCAACATACACACCTTCACGAACTTTCACCGTAGGACCATTATCCGCCCTCATCACACATCTTAACAGACTTTCACCGTAGGACCATATCCCACCATATGCATGTTCTCGGACTTTCACCGAAGGGTCGTACCCCACCTATACATGTTCTCAGACTTTCACCAAAGGATCATATCCCACCATATGCATGTTCTTGGACTTTCACCGAAGGATCATATCCCACCATATGCATTTCATGAACTTTCACCATAGGACCTCAGCCCATCCATATGCAGATATAAAACCAGAGTTTTAACCAGTGTAACACATGCACACATATAATCAGAGTTCAGATATATCCTGATTATATAAGATCATGTATGACCACATAGGACCTCATACCCGTTCTACAACAAACATGAATAAAACTAAATAGTTCTATAAACATAAGATCACGAATGACCATGACGTTTCACATATGATGCCAAAATCACGTAATCCACCCACATATTCTGTACATAAATAAACTAGAGTTATAAATGCCCATAACTAGTTATAAATTCACATAGCCATATAACTTCATATCATAATGCCACCCGTCAAGACATCACCCGTCAAGACATCACGTGCCACGTACAAGTCATTCGATACCCGAGCGACCGATCCACAAATTGGGACCCGTCCACACATCGGGACAACCAACGATACAAAAATCCAAAACCAAAACCTAACCCAGAGGCCAACACAGCCCAAGCGCTCGAGCGGTCCCCAATCGACATAGCACACTGCCACAACCCCGCTCGAGGACACAACCACTACTCAAGCAGCCCTCTACCGACATAACACACTGCCAACAACCCGCTCGAGAGCCCAACCACCGCTCGAGCGGTCAACGCTGGGAAGAAACCCAAATCGAGAAACAAAACCAAAATCTCGCACGCAACGATGCACGAACCACCACGCATACAACCGTGTACCAAAAACCTGCATCTAACCATGCACGTCACCCCCGAGGATGAAACCCAAACAAACACCCAAAGCCACAACACGACTCCCAAAGCCATCACACCACTAACTGAACCCCAAAAGGAATCCGCAGGTATTTGAATCGACTAATTCCCATAAATTAATCAATTGAATACCATAGGACGTTAATGGGAAATCAAAACCAAAACCACCAAAATACTAATGCCCAACACGGCCAACTCAGACCTACACAAGCCCATGACGCCCACACGCGCCCAACACAGACCCACGACGTCCACGAGAACACCACATCGCCCCACGAAACATGGAATTTGGTCAAAAGGGCCAACGAGGATGAAAAACAATCTTTTTCCAAACATTCGGCTAAAAACGTGTGAAAAACGGTTTGAAAATCTTGACACACCCTCACTATTTTGGTCATAACTTTTTCTACAAAACTAATTTTAAGGTGAGAGTGGTGTCATTGGAAAGAGAACTTTTGCGGCTTCCTTTTGAGTACAACAATGACCCAATTCTGAGTCCCAGCGAGAGGGATAACATCCAAACAAAATGGCCCAGCGCAACCAGTCCGCTCGAGCAGACATTGGGCGCTCGTGCGAGCTACCACCCGAGAAAAACCCAGATTTCCTATTCTTGGTGTTCTAAGCCCCCAAACTCTCCAACACCCACTATGATGCATCAAAACACACTTAAACCTACTTATTCGCATATATTAAACACCCACGGACATACACAAGCCCAAAACATCAAGAACCACTGAACGAGAAACTTCAAAACCCAGTTCCATCCAACCGAAACAACACAAAACCCCATTGTCAAACCAAACCCGATGTTCTTGAAACATAAATCGATTTTTCATGCATTTTTAACCAGTAAAAACACACACAATTATTTGTAGCACCCTTATAAGATATGAGAATCTAGGATCCTACCTCGATGAGTTAAAAACTCAACGTCTTGATCTACGTGCAAAAATGAGCTTCGTCGGAATGAAATTCGTCCAGATGAAGGCGTAACCCACCGTGCCAATAGCATGGATCCACTGTTGGATCGTTAAAAATCGAGCCTCGGGCCCCCGAGAACTTAGAAAGAAGGCAGAGAGAAAATAGGAAGCTTGTTGGAGAAGTTTTGAAAAAATATCTTTTGAAAATATCTAACTCTAGATATCTATAGGCCTCCAAAATATCTTTTTTTGAGATTTTTCGAAGTTCACACCGCAACGTCCCACGGCCCCCGGAACCTGCCCCGCATACATATCTAAGTCCGGTCATGCATCAAAACACGTAAAAACATGCTATAACAAAAACACGAAACGCGCGCCAAAAAATGCCGAAAAAATTAGGTCAGGGTCTTACAAGTTATGAAAAAAAAATAGATCAGGGTCTCACAAGTTATGATTAATAATAATAGTAATAATTATCGTTGTCAATTTTTTTCTAACCAAAATATTATATTGCCGAAAATAACATTTGGCGACTAAATAATTTGGTCAGCAAAAGTATCAAAAAATGTAAAAAAATTTGCCGACGACACTATTGGTCACCAAAACGCCTTTGCCGACCAAATGGATTTGTTGGCGAAAGGTAATGAAAAAATTAAAAGGTTTTTGCTAACGAACTATTTGGTCGGCAAAACCAACAATACTTTTGCCGACCAAATTGTCGACAAAAGGTATTTAAAATATTTAAAGGTTTTTGCCGACGACACTTTTTAGTCGCCAATAACACCTTTGCCGACCAAATAGTTTTGTCGACAAACATCCCTTCACTTTTTCCGACTAAATAATTGGTCGCCAATAACTCTTCTTCGCCGACCAAATTACTTTAGCGACTAATCAAGTTTGTCGACAAAAGTATGTATTGCCGACTACATTATTAGTCGGCAAAACTCTGGGATCATTGGCGACTAACCTGATTTTGGTCAGCGAAAGTTTTTATCGACAACAAGGGCAACCAAAAAATTTGGTCGGCAAAAGGTTTTGGCAACCAAAAAAATAATTTTTGCCGACTAAATACTTGGTCGGTAAAAATATATTTTCTTGTACTGTTAATTGAAACAACACCAAAAGCTAATTTTGAACGAGAAAAAAAATAAAAACTAGTTCAAACTAGCCTATGTCTCTGAAGCAATGACCCAAGAAAGTGGCCTTGACTGTTACTTACATGGATTCACTTAAACTCATTTAGATAGTACAAAAACGTAGGTGAGGCGGTGGAATAGACGGTATATGTAGCTTTATTGAAATTTAAATGTTACCAGTGACATACATGATTTCTTAAATATATTTTCAAAAAATATCATTGAATTTTTTTGCTTAATAATTTGAGTTATCTTTCCTCTTCAAATTTTAAAGTGACTTAGGTGTAAAATTTAAATGTAGCCAAGTGACATGCACGGTTTTTAAAATATATTTTCCTAAAATTTACCCCCCTTATTGTAAGGATTTTATTATTCTTGTTCTAATTTTTGAATTGGAATTGTTCATTTAAAGAAATTAGAAAGCTTTTAATTTTTTAATAAAAAACCATTAATTTTCCTAAAGTTGCTGTCGAATTTTACTTTATAAACTTGATTTTTAAGAAAAGTCAACATAAATTTGAACTGTTCCATAAAAATGAGAGTTGCTTTCTAAAGATATTCTTCAAAATTGTGTGTTGGCAATTCCAAACATTTTGTCTTTCACTTTAAGCTAAAAAAGCAAAATAATCGTTTGGTTGAGGTATAAGTAACTTTTAAGCCAGCTGCAAAAGCAAAGAAAGGTATTATATAAAATTACATCACTGTCCTTCTGCCTTTAGGGCCTTCAGGCGTTCTCGCTTCACTGATCGAAGAGAGAGTTCAGTGTAACCTATCACAGTGAGATTGATACTGGAGAAAAAATAAAAAATATAATTTTTTCCTTAAAAATTAAATGACAATAGTGATGAAAAATAAAAAATAATTTAACCCAAAGATAAAAGCTCTCTGATAAGACAAAAAAAGCCAACATGGGCTTTTTCACTTTTGTGTTTTTCATATTTTTGTAAAATTTTCACATCGTTGGCCTCAACAAGCATACTTCAAAATAAAAATATATCACGAATAACCGAAAATGATAATAAATTTATTATGTACAACAATTTTTACAACAGCCATGCTTACACTCTTTAAACTAACAAAATAGTATGCAAAAATTAACCAAGTGGTTGAAGAGATGTGCACAAGGGTATGATAGTTTGGTTGAAATTTGTTTAATTTTATATTTAAATTGGTAAAATTAGAAATTGTTAGAACAAAAAAAGCAATAAAGACTAAAAGCAAAAAGGCTAAAATTTAGGAGTTGGAAAATGACGATTTTTGATTTTTGGGCTTTAAGCAAAAAAACAAAAAATTCAACTTTAAGCTGGTTGCCAAACGAGGCCTTTATGTATAGTTTTATTTTTTCTATTTTTTTGAAGTGGAAATTTGTTTTCAAATGATTACAATTTCTTCTTTAACTATATTTTCATGCTTCGAAACTAGAAAGTGTACTTAGATATCTTTTGTTTATAATAAGAAATTTCTCGTAGAAAAACTCCAAGACATAATGTACGCAGCGTCATAAACATAAAGCTAGCAAAATTAAAATCTATAAGAACAATCTTCGAAACTATGATTATGTGGTGCACGTAAGTTTTGTACAACAATTTTATGTATGTTCATTGCACACATTGTCACGCTCCAAACTCCAGGCCACGTAAAACACTCATAAACAAACAATCACAACACTCAACCCGAGAATACACTATCAAAATAAACATACATGCATTATATATAAATACCAAACGGCATACATTATATGGCTCCAACGCCGAGAAAACGTGTTGCAACATATATGTAACAAAACTAGCAAAAAGGAAGACTACACTCTTCCACCTCCTCCGGCACCTCCAGATCAACCAGCGTGACCGGTATCTGAAGAAAAATAAATCCCACACCGTGAGCCAAGACTCAATAGAAACTAGACAGGCATGCAGTATAAACAAAACATGCTAGAAAATCGATGTACAGGTTTAGACTTTCTTTCAAGCCTTGAAAACAGTTTTCACAAGCAAACGAGAAAGCGAGGATACAAACCATGCTTTTGACTCACTCACATGAGCTTTGAAAACAGTTGGAAAATAGTTTTTAGATCGCGATTCACACGACTCTTAAAATTAATTTAAAAACTGGTCTATTTGTCCCACAATGTAATTCATGCAATCCATGATACATGCAATCGGCTCTCATACGCCGTAACCACAGCCCTAACGCTGAGATAAAGATCCGTACATAAATATACATTCCCGGGATAAAACCGTATACTATGGGATAAAACCATAGACCAAACCACGGGTTAAAACGCCAACCAAACCACAGGGTAAAACCGCATACTTTACCGTAAGCCACGGGATGGAACTACCGACCACAGATTATACCACGAGATAAAGCCGTAAACCACGGGCTAAAACCGTATACCACGGGATAAGACCGCACACCACAGGATAAAATCGTATATTACAGGATAAAACTGAACATCACAGGATGACACTGAAAACTACGAGATAATATCAAAAACTACAGGATAACATTGAACATTCGTATGCATAACATAATTAGGATTTAAATGCATATAACATATCACATACACCGCATGCATGTTCCCCACAGATCCAACACATCCATGCCTAATAAAACTCTTAAGTTTTACAGCACGCAACCACAATACACATAAGATATCATGCCATGTAATCCACTTACATAAAGAAAATGTTATAACTGCACATAGCCATATAACCCGACTAGACATCACAAGCCACACACCCGTCATTCGGTACCCCAACAACCCATCCACAAACCGGGACCCGTCCACACCCAGGGACAACCAATACCTAATCCGAAGATCAACACTTAAACCTTCCTCCGATCGATTCTTATCAGAACCCAACCTTAAAACCGAACGACGGACCTACACGTCCCGAGCATAACTAACACGCACACAACAGTGCCACAACTCTACAAAATATAACCATGCACGTCAACCCAAGGATGGCATCTAAACGAAACACCCAAGGCCACAACACGACCCCTAAACCACCACACGATCAACCGAACCCCAAAAGGAATCCATAGGTATTCGAATCGACTAATTCCTATAAATTAATCAATTGATTACCATAGGACGCCAATCGGAAGCCTAAAACCAACCATCGAACCACCATCACACTGCGCAGGAGTTCAGTCGACTGACCCAAGCCCCCAGTCGACTGAACAACACACTAGAAAACCACCAAAACACCTCACGCACGGTTCAGTCGATCGAACCCCAAAACCATGATCCAGTCGACTGAACCTATGATTTCAGTCGACCGAACTCACCTAGAAACCATTTTTCAAGCTACAGGTCAACCCTCCAAACCTCAAATCAAAGCCTTGAAACACCGATTCAACACCCTTGGACATACATACGCTCAAGCCAAACACCAAACCCCCGAAAGAAACCCTCAGAACACGATTTTATCCACCGAAATCGACAAAAACCCAACTTTAAACAAGATCAGATCTATAGCAATCCGATCGGTAAAAATACACCCGATTACTCATAGCACCCTTATACAACATACAGGTCTAAAATCTTACCTCGGTGAGTTCAAAACTTGACGTCTCGATCCACGTGCAAAATTGAGCCTCGCCAGAATCAGAATCTGACCGGATAGTTGCGTAGCCCACCGCGCCAATAGCAAGGATCCGCTGTTGGATCGTTGAAAACCGAGCCCCGAGCCCCCGAGAACTTAGAGAGAATGTAGAGAGAAAATAGAAAGCTTGTTGCAGAAGTTTTGAAAAATATCTTTTTAAAATATCTAACTCCAGATATTTATAGACCTCCAAAATATATTTTTTTTAAATTTTTTGAAATTCGCACCACAACGGCCCACGGCCCCGGGAACCTACCCCGCATACATATCTAAGCCCTATCATGCATCAAAAATAATAAAAACATGCTCAAACGAAAACACGTAACGCGCGTCCGAAAACGCCAAAAAAAGAAAACAGGTCAGGGTCTCACAACTCTACCCCCTTAAGGGAATTTTATCCCCGAAATTCAACATAAGGTCAAAGAAATCACCACGTCGATCACAATCAACACAGGTACACGAGATGGTTAGCCAAACCATTCCTAGGATATAGTCAAACACAGTCAGGCATCCTAAACAATGGCTAACTATCTCAAAGACACGGGATCTACAACTCACCCCAACCTCACATCATCATCAACTGCTACCTCAACATAGCGCACCCATAGAATCTATCACCAACTCCCATGCGGATGCAACCAAGAAACTGGCTCAAAGTCAGCATACTCAAAAAGTACCTCTGCTCACTGAAGGTATATCTGCATTATCCGGCACAACCGGTGCCCTAAAAGCTATGAGGGAATACGCTCGGGGTAATCCCAGTCTGGCCTGTCCACCAGAACTCGGCGCTGTCGGTTGTCGCACTGACTAAACTGATGTACTCCCACCTGCCATTTGAGAAGTCTGAACTGCAGGATACTACTGTCGCTCCTGCACATACGAACCCTCTGGTATGCCCACTGTACTCGGCATACTCTCTCTCTGGGGACAAGTCCTGCGGATATGTCTTATCTGACCACATCTGTAACAAATCAGAAACTCAATCCCCTACGACTAATCCTATATGGCACTCTGAGCCTACCTCAACTGTGGGTCCCAAGACTGCCTCGGCTGTGGGCAATCTGGTACATGATACCCTAGCTGTCCACATCGATAACATCTTACCTCCTTATGCTCTGGCCTTCCTGAAAAAGCCACTTATGGTGATGGTGCAGAGAACTACTGTGATTCAGATGGGTGAAAATTGGGACCAGAGGACCTCTGCCTCTTGCTGGAATGCCCAGCTGTCTGCGCCTCTCCTCCACCCTGTGGTATCCTGGCCTCCCTAGAAGCTCGGATCTCAATCATGGTGTTCTCTACCCTCGCTGCTGCCTCCACCAGCTCCATAAACACACGAATCCCCATCGCTACCAGACGCTCTCTGATCACCAGTCATAGACCCCGCTCAAACCTCATAAAATGTAGCTCGTCTGTGCTCACCAACTCAGGTGCAAACCAGGACAAGCACGTGAACCTGGACTCATACTGCATGACATCCATCGCCCCTTGGGTAAGAGTGTAAAACTCCCCCCTGTACAAATCTCTCCTCGAAGCTGGGAAGTATTTTTCCAGAAACACTCCTGTAAAAGCTACCTAAGTAACTTCTGCCATAGTCTTGGTATATTTCCACCAAGCGTGAGCAGCACCCCTCAGCTGAAAGGTGACAAAAGAAACCTGCAACTCATCCTCTATAATCTGCAGTGTGTCAAGGATCCATGTCACCAACTCCAGCCACTCTGTCGCCACAATAGGATTAGGGTCTCCAGTAAAGGTGGGTGGATCCATGCGCCTAAACTCCCGCATCGCCACAGTAGCCCTCGCCTCAGGCACCCTCTCCCTAACAGCCTCACCTCT